>JAYMFT010411225.1:0-18235 GCA_038088735.1 Panulirus argus | reverse complement strand
AAAAAAAAAAAAAAAAAAAAAAAAAAAAAAAATATATATATATATTAAAATCTGGTCTCCCATTCTTTTCCCTGCACTTCTGATACATATATCCTCTTTGTTAACCTTTCCTCACTCATTCTCTCTATATGTCAGAACCATTTCAACACACGCTCTTCTGCTCTCTCAAACACACTCTCTTCATTACCACATATCTCTCTTATCCTTACATTACTTACTCATTCAAACCACCACACACCACATATTGTTCTCAAACATTTCATTTCCGACACATTCACCCTCCTCCGTACAACCCTGGGGATAGGGGAGACAGAATACTTCCCACATATTCCCTGCATGTCGTAGAAGGCGACTAAAAGGGATGGGAGCAAGAGGCTAGAAAATCCTCCCCTCCTGTTTTACTTTTTCAAAAGAAGGAACTGAGAAGGGGACCAAGTGAGGATTTTCCCTCTAAGGCTCAGTCAATTGTTCTTGATGCTACCTCGCTAATGCGGGAAATGGCAAATATGTATGGAAAAATAAATGTATAAAGGTTTACCTAATAACGAACAATAATGAAAACTATGTGGTCCACTCTAATCTCTATTAACAGATGCACTTTCATCACCAAATACCTTAAGCTATAAGTCATATTCAAAACTAAGTGCCAGGAGGCTTTTGAGCAGCTATGTTTCAAACTTTTGACAATTTACAATTAGGGTACTCTGAATCAACTTATGACACTGTGCCTCAACTTGTGACACAGGAAACGAGAGAATTTTTTGTTTTGGTTTATATCGATACTTATGAACTTATTATGCATACCTTAATTATATCAGACCAAAATACTATTCAAACTGTATTCCAGCTACAACATTACGCTCGTTTGTGTTAACCACTACCCCATTTCTTACTGCATCCCCAAGAAGTGAAGGCATTCCAGTATGTCTGAAAGGAATGTTAAAAATATTCATGGGAGTACAGGATGTACAGCTTTCAATCTTGAGGAGGACTGATACTGGTCAAAAACTCGTATCTTTAGCTAAGTTACTTTTGCATCTTAAATAATAGTCTTTTAAATATCATCTGCAATGCTTGTGATATAGCAAAATTTCTTAAGTCAGATAACTCAAGGGGTTATCTAGATAACCATAGTGCCCTCCTTCTGTGCTGGTAAAAATAAACTATGAAATGTGCAGTGGGAATTCACATGACACTCAGCCTTTTCTCCTTCACTTTTTAACATTATGCTACAACATCTGCAAAACTTCTACACATTATCAGACTGACAGTTGTGGATGAAATAGACTTTCGGAGTGAATTTTCTTTTTCACTATTATATAAATATCTTTGAAAATGGAGTTGAATACATTTTGTAAACACCATGAAAAAATGAAATTCACATGGTTAGAAAGGACACCTAAGTGAGGAGTTATGAGGCTAAAAGATGGCTAACAACAACCATTGTGCTCTAAGAACACAGTAGCCAACAACAACTGATGTGCTCTGTTTCCTCATCTGTTTAAATATACAGCTGACTTATACCATTAGTAGCCTACGGAGGTCTCTTCCATTGCTAAGAAGGTGCAGAAAAAAAATCTGCTATCCTCAGTACACCTACAAACACCATTATAAGAGCACTACCATCCACCAGAAGATCGTGCATACACAGTGACCCTCCAGAAAATGTGTATCTTATTGGATGACACAAGTTATTTGGAGGAAAACTTCTGACATGTATCAAAATAACAACATAAGAAATGAGAAGAAATAAATGACTAAGAGAGTGAATTTAACAGGATTACAAAAGAAGTAGATGAGGCATCTCTAATGAACTTGTGCTCACTGAGGAAATTTCTTAAGAACTCCACCAAATTTTCTCTTTATGTAATCTTGAGGTGAAAGAGGCTTTTGTTAACATTTGACATAACAAGCCATAATATTTCTAAACAAAAAGCACCCCAATATCCTCCCTATCTGTGCTAACCACCTGATATCCTCATATCCAATATTTCTTCATACATTCAGGTTATTCACCACCAATACTGCACTCAAATATAAGATAGGAGTAGAATTTTAGGTGCTAAAAAAAAAAAAAAAAAAAAAAAAAAAAAAAAAAAAAAAAAAAAAAAAAAGCAAATCCTTCTATATCCTCCTCAAACTTGTTGGCCAATCTCCCTCACACCAAATTCTAGTGCAAAAGGTGTACTATTCCTAAAGCATTTCATGTTACATAATACTAATGCTGTGCTTATATATTAATAAGAATACAGTACGAACAGTGCTCAACAGGAAAAAAGAAATATATCCAATTCTTCCTTACATATCAGCAGCTGTCTTGCATGTCTGGCCTTGGCTAATACAAAGGTAGTAACATAAATTTCAGTGCATTTTATAATACTTTTGAATGCTAATCTATCAATTCAAAAATGAAGTTCTTTCATTAGTTTTTGTGAAGTCCACCATCGAATTTCTGGAACATGCCAGCTGTTTAAAGAGTTACAGAACAGGGTATAACAGATGATGATAACTGAGGAATAATTTTTGATTGTATGAAATGGAGGTGTTTTGTGTGTGATAGCGTAGGAGTAATCAGTGAATATGTTCATATTACTTAATGAATCAGCTTATTGTTGAAAAAAGTGTTTATGATAATGTGGAAGTCCATATTTACTCTTGCACACCGAAGATATATGTACGGGAACTTAGACTGTATGCCCTTGATCCACATCATAAAATGGAATGTAGTTGAGAAATAACAGAAACAGATAACAGAAATTTTTCCATAAAGTAGTGCCTAATATGACTCATACACGTACTACATACTACCAATTCTGACAATATCCAAAGGATCTTAAGCCATTCAGTTCTTTAGATACTGAGATACACCTGTATACAATTTAATGAGAATGTACTTCAGGTTATGACCAAGTTGCAGGTTAAAGTGTAACTCCCACCAATGGACATATGTTTGATGGACAGACATTAGCCAGACACATGACACTAGCAAGCAAAGCAATCCCTCAGCATCTGCCAAGTTACACAAGGGACACAAAAAGCCCTCAACAGCATTCATTAATGTGTGCAGACCAGAGACAAAACTTTCCAAACTGCCTTCCAATAAACTTGAACATAAGCCTCTTCCAAACAGATATATGCTGCACATCCTATTTTTCATTAAAATGAGATTCACTAACAATTTTGATATGATCAGTCACAATCCGATCACATACCTCACCAACTCTACAAAGAAGACTTTGTTATGCTGTAGTTTTCATACAAAAAATATTTCAGTAAACAAATCACATCAACTCTGCTCTTCCCCCATGAAGGGCAAACTAATTTTTCCATCATTTCCAATCACAGTTGTACCATAAAGCTAGCTAACCATACATACATGTTCCTCTGTAGTTCTAAAGATATAATTTCGATAAAGCCAAACATTACTCCATTTTCCCCTTCGTATTTTTGCTTCATACAGAGACAGGTGGCAAATATTAATCAGATAAGATTCTGAAATCATGCATAATTCTTTATATTGTGTGTGCCAATTCATGTGAAGGATCTGCTACGACTACAGCACAGTCTCAAGAAGATCAAAGCCAATTAAACAGCATTACAATAACTGCAGTTGGTGAGATACTACAAACCTGAAAGATGTATCTACAACTGTGGTAGGCAGGAACAGCAACTGGTGCATTGTGAACAATGGATGTGGTTTACTGGTGGGTGGTTGATTCTCACATCAATACCAACCTCTAAACAAAAGGAAGTTCTCTGTCTCTCTGATGGTGGCTGCAAAGGAACTCATACAATGGGAGGAGTTTAGTTAGTGTTAAATTACCTTCACTCTTGACTGGATCTGGAATAAAGAAGGACCATTATAAAATCTGTAAGGAAAAGTAGTGAAAGTTAATACGTCATAATTCAAAACAAACTTTTGTTCTTCTGGAGACACTAAAAGGTGAACCTTACTGCCAGAAAAGGTCAGAACTCAACACATGAGATGATGTACTGCTGGAAAATTCACAGACACACCTGCAATCTAAAATATTTATAGAAAAAAAAAAAAAAAAAAAAATATATATATATATATATATATATATATATATGAATACACAAACAAAACTCACTGTATAAAACAAAACCAGGCCCTGTAGCTTTACAAGACCCATCTTACTGTTGTTCTTACTAATGCTGCAAAAAATATTACCCACCTTGTTGCTGTTCTTGAACCACCTTAGTGTCATATAGTAGCTACATAACTACTAAAAATTCATCTTGAAATTACTAATGATGCATTCTGCTGCCACTTTGCTTCAAACAGGCCACTTTGGTGCTACACATATTAAACAATTAAACAATGATGCTTCAAAAAGTCCACCAAACTGCTCCAAAAATGGACCTTCAAGATGCTCTCCAGGTTCTTGTATTGTTGCCAGAGACCTGTCCCACTATACCAAAGAACAACCCCACAGCTACCTAAGCCCCACTTTGCAACTACAAAATACCCACCACACTAAAACATAAGAACCTCACTCCTATTATGCAAAACCCAACTTACTAATGTACTGCAAAAGACCCATTCTACAACTGAAAATCTACCCAGATGCTACAAAAAATCCACCTTCCTGTTATATACGAATAACCTTGTTGCTAACCAAAATACGACTTACTTTTCTCTCAAGGTACATCTTGAAGCTATAGTAGACCCACATTGCTGGCATTGTCCATGTTGCTACACAAGAAACACCTTAGAGTTATTTATGATCCTTCTTGATGCTACTCAAGGACCACTTTACTGCTACTAAAGACCCAACCTTCTGCCACATAAAACCAACCCTGCTGCTCCTCATGGACTACGTTTCTATCACCCAAGACTCACCTTGCTGCTCCATGGGGTCCACTTTCCTACCAGTGAGATCTCAACAGTTACCTATGCTCCACCTTACAGCTATTCAACCTTCCTGCTACAAATGACGTAATACCTAAAACCCATCTCACTGCCCCAAAAGACCCCAACAGTTACCAAAGATCAATCACTATGTTAAAGAACCCATCAATAAAACAGACCCACCTTGCTTAACAAAAGACCAACCTTCAGAGATACCCAAAAAATTGTCTTGTAAGAGCCACCTAAAATTCCAGAGGCATCTTCCTACAGCACACCAATCCACCTTGTGGCTACCTACATAGGACCTTCCAATTTCCCAAGAACCAATGTATTGCTTTGAATGGATCACTCTACTGTTGTATATGTGCTACCACTTACCTAAGGTCTAACTCACACCTAAATGAGCCATCACTTATGTAGGACCCACCTTGTTACAGGAAAACCAGTGGTTATGTAAGGCCTTCCTTGCTGCCATGTGAGACCCACTTTCCTTGTGAAAAACATCTAAAACCTACCTGGCCATTACTTGTCCTGCCTTACACCTTAGCATGATGAACTTTAGTGCTTACCTTGCTGCTACTAATCTGTTGCTGCATAATATCTACTTTACCAATTCACCCACCCACCTTGAGTGCCTGAAGCTGCGACAGAGTTAGGTCCTTGATGGGAATCTCCAAGAGGTCAGTTTGGTCCTGTTCCTTTTTTCGCTTGAGAGCAATGCAGGCATGAAAGTCATGATAAATCACTGGCACTAGATCTTTGCTTAGCTGAACATCAAACTCCACCATGTCTGCTCCTATCTCTGCAGCATATTTCAAGGATGCAATTGTGTTTTCTCTGATGTTTGCACAGCTTTGAAAAGAAAAAAAGAACCTTAAAACTACCTGGTCTTATTAACAACTAAAATTCTTAGTTTGAACAACCTTAATCTACAGTATCATCTCAACAAGTATTATTTAACTGATGACCAACTAATAGTAATAAAACTCTTTGTTGTGCATCCCAGTGAAAATATCCTTGTTCAACATTAACCACACTCATCTGGTACATTACTGAATGAAAAAAGAGGTGTACCTCTTGGGTTCTGAGTGGTAAGAATTTCCAGCACCTCGATGACCGACCTCAAGCCCCTTCCAGCTGTCCTTCCAATGGCGTGCATATGAAACACTCATGTCTCCTCCAAATTCCATGGGGTAGACCACCATATAGTGTACTACCGGCAAAATAACAAGATTAATGTAACGACAAATAATGCAAGGGCTAAAAGTCTTCTTATGTACATGAGCGTTCTATTAACATATTGGTAGTCAAGTCATATTCTTCTGTTTCCCTTCCCACTATCAAAAATGAATGTTTTGGAAAACAAAAAACATTTCATCTCCCAGGTGGTGTCTCACAAGCATGAGATATATACCTGCCTTTGGTCTATTAAAGACCTTCAGCAGGCTGATGCCATGAACCTGCTCACAATTCGAGGATTGTGATTACTAACCCAAGCACAGTCACAGTAGGCACAGAGAAAACATTTTAGAAAATAAAGAGGGGAAGGCAGGGTTGAAAAAAAAAAAAAAAAAAAAAAAAAAAAAAAAAAAAAAAAAAACCCTGCTCATGAGTCACTACTTCATGAAGTAAAGGTTTTTCAGTTTTCAGAACCTCCATTTTTCTCCCCTACTGTCTGTCCCACGAGTGTGAGAGCATACCTACATGAAAGAGGAGGAATTAGAAATAAACATTAAGGTAAGACCAAACCCAAAAGCTGAAATAATTACCTTCAACGGTGATTTGGTAGTAGACTGAAATCAAACTCTCCTGATGGGAGAAGATGTGTACCAAAGATCCTTTCCTGATTTCCTCCAATGACAGATTCTAAGGAAAACCAAGGTAGAATCCTCTGTTCTACATGTGCTCAAGCATGAAGCCAGGTTGACATCAGGTCCTTAATCCACTGAGAGATATATATTTCTCACCAAAAGGGGTTTCAAGTTTCCAGAGAGCAAAAATAAATGGTCCCTTGAACTGTCTCTGGTTAAGTCCAAAAGGTCTCTTAAAGATTAACTATGCATATCATAAGACATTATTCATTAATTCTTCTCAGAATGGATGACAATAGGGGTATTTCTAAATTTAACACTTTCATCTTTAACTTAGCATTATACTCTGGCAATATTACGCATATTAGCTTACTTTTTCATTCACATCCTTACTTTTAAATATAATTTTTTTCATTAAAGCTTCTACACTCTCCCTTTACATCTTCAGATTATCCCACCAGGCAGTTTGCATACTTTCTTGAAATACTACCTGGAGATTACAACGATGATGACTTTTACCCATAAAATAAAAATCCTACAGCAAATATTTCCAGCTGTACTGCCGGGTGTCTCGAGACATATTATTGGAGATTTTACGGTGACTGATGTACCTGGTGAGATATTTCTGATGTTCCATCAATAATGGACAATAATGATAATCACAACAGCATGTACTTACCAAGACAAACAGGTGAAGCACCTTGGAAAACTTCATGTAGGATTTAAGCCTTCCTCCACCATTTTTATCTTCCAAAGGTATAGAGAAAATTTTTCAAGCCCTACCTATTGTGAAATGCCAGCACAACACTACAGCACTTCTCATGACCCAAACTGACAAGGGCCACCACGTAATGAATGTGTCACTATCACACGTCATGAATGATGTTAGCTTGCATGTCCTAGTCAGGCAAGAATAAGTCTTGAGACATCACCAGCCAGTATGTCATGAACTATGTCTTCTGTGGGCTTCATGAAATACTAACCTGTAAGTTGTCCAACTGGAATGTGTTTAGGAGAGGTAATTGGAAGTGTTGCTACACCATAATTCTCTTTCATGTTTGATGGCAACACGTAAGAACATCCCAGATAGCGAGGAATCTCTTCACCTGATTCTTCTATGTAGAAATCACACAAGAAAGCCTGTCAAAGACACAACAAGCTAAAACCTCAGTAATGGTCAAGAGAAAGTCAGTACCATTAAGGCATGACCCAGGGTAAAGGAAGATGATGACCAGTGTAAAACTGGACTAATTAAAATGTTGTGCTCTTCACTTGTGATAATGAAACAAAGAACTATCAACATTAACAGCAGATCATCTAAATTCAACTAAAACTCATCAACATATATAACATGTTTATTCCACAAGTATATCAATTAAAGACTTTCATCAACTCTACTTAGTATCTTTCAATGGTGAGGTTTAGCCAAGAGGTTAACCTAACCTAACATTCTCTAGGTCCTCTTGCCAGATGCACCTGAAATTTCTTTATCAACAACAAAAATATTGTATATGGCATATTTCTTCCAAGATCCTCTTCTACAAAGAGGATATATATATATAAAAGCACTTACTACTGAAAAAGAATCACAGTAATATACATATAGATATATACACAGGTATATAATTATATGCACAAACTCGCCAAGGACTTCCTCCACAGCCTCAGCCAACAGGAACGTCGCACCTGGTACCAACCTTAAGCCAGATTCTGATCAGCCAAAGATCTTTAACCATCGCTGTAATGTGGAGATTAGGCTGTCATACACCATATCTTCTGATGAGTCAGCATTATTAGCCTCCAAAGAGACTAAAAATTTTCACTCATCTCCATCTCCAAAAGAGGATAAAATTGATCGAGGACATTTCTTATCTCTGGCTATACCATCATCCTTAACTGCAAAATGACTCCATAGGAAGGCTAACAAGCACCCGGAGACTACCTGACATTACTATAATGGTAAATGAATAATCTTAATGATTACAACAGTTTGAAGGAGAAAAATCCATCTTTGCAAGAGGCACTGCTTATTTTTTCTTTGGCTCATTTACAAAGTATATGTGTATTAAACCCATATAGATAATGATGTGATCAAAAAGACTGCTAATATTTCCACTATCAATTATACCTCTACAACAATAACCTTTCATCCAGGACGAAAAAGGGATTATAAGTAATGACATGCAATTATGGGAATAAAATGTAGAAGAGCCAAGGTAGAAAGGATGAGTGAATAAAACTGCAGCACACATCTAATTTATATTCTTTCTATGCCCATTTCAATAGAATGCCCTCAAATAGGATGTTCTATAAATTCTAACAACCTTCTCCATGACTGCAAACACACTGTTCCCCTGCATTTCTCTCCAAAATGGACCAGAAATATGTTTAGCTTCCAGCACTCTTCCAAATTTCTAAGCACCTTCAATATTTGTTTCAGTATGTTTTTGCTCTTTCTGTTTATAATTCACTTCACTTACACTTGACATTCTGCTTACATTTTCAACACGTCCCTCTTCACTTGCATTAATGAAGCATCACATTTCACAAAGGACCATAATCATAAATATGACACAATGCTGAACACTTAATATCATGAGGCAAGTTTCTTGCCATTTTATCACCTGATTATACTGGAAAAAGTGCTAAAAGTCAAACAAACCATTCGTACACAGATATATACAATGAAGAGAATAAATATAATTTTGTTAGTGTGCGACAGCAGGTAAAACTGGTGCTGAGAATCTACTTCATATTGAAACACAGGTCTTGAGCAAGCTACGTTGTTACCTGTTTATCCTCCTCTTTTAACAGCCTAAACAGCTAAGAAAGATGAACATATACCATACCAACATATGATAGTACAGATAACATGTGATAAATGATATGCCTTGGAAAATGTATAATTTAGAGATTAAGAATACAGCAAGGAGAGTATAATGAAAAGTTTATTTTTCTGTCCATTCAAAGTCAATGCTAACGTATGACATGTAGCACTGCCCCTGGGATTCACCTTCATGCATTCCTAGCAAGCTAATTTTTCCTTGCTGAAAGGTTGCCATGCACTGAACTAGGAAACAGAATACATCATATACTTTTCTTCCATGACATTCATTCCTCCAAACAGCAGCAGCAAAAAAAAAAAAAAAAAAAAAAAAAAAAAAAAAAAAAAAAAAAAAAAAGAACAATGATCTGTTGTTAAAAGAAACAGAATAGCAATTCATGTCAATTTCATCTCAGGGTGCTTTAGCCAAATACATGCTTTGGATAGAAGGATGAAAGGATGGGTGTGGATAAGGTTAGGAGTCACTCTGAGCACTAGGTCAAGACACTTCATCCTGACCTAGACAGATCTTCGAGCATCAAGCCTGGAAACATCAGGTCAGGGCCTTGTCCCCTATCAGCACAATGTCTGAAAGAGGAAATAATAAAATCTGATAATGTAATGACAATATTCACTCTGTTTATCGTCCAGACTTCTTCTGATGCTGACATGGATTCAAATGACAGTTTTTTCAATAACCCACTTCCCCTGAAAGACTCAAAAGAAGTTAAAGCCTGCAAAGAAAGGTAGTGGAAGAGTTACATTATACTCACAAAATACATATATATGTACATTTTTTTATAGTGGCCAACATGACATGGGCAAAACATGTCTTAATCAAGGCCATCTTGGGTGACTGGGTTATAGGGTAAGAAAAAGCAAGAAGAAATTATTCAGAGATCCTCAGGTGTTTGTAGACCTGACTTCTAGAGGTAGAAAGCTTATAAACAAAAAGAGATAGAAAAAGATGGATGAGAAGTCCAAAGTGTCAGTTTGAGGGAAGGAGGAAGTATCATAATGATCAATCCTTATGTGACTGGTCTCCAGAAGAGAAACTATGAAACAGAGCAGCCAGATGGGGGTTACAGGTAAAAGACCTGGAGGCAGGGACACACAGACATCTCATGAGAGCAGAGACCAATATAATAACAAATTCAGCTATGCTTTTTCATTACACTGTCAAGTCAATCAAAGAATATCTTTAAAAATATGCCTTTATATTCTTTCCTATGTCTAATCATCACCTTCAAGTCAATCTCCCTCCTAAAAATTCAAGCATCTCAAGTACTAAATACAGCCTCATAGCATTTAACAATTCTACCCTACTTATCATGTTTGTATCTAATTCCAAACCATCTGTAGCTTGGACATTTTATATACAGAACAGTGGTAAGAAGAGAGTTGAAGATCAGGAAAAAACTGAGTTTCTATTCTAGTGCATCCAAACTATGTATGGGAGCATTACTGAAAGGATGGGAAGAGGTAATGAAAAGGACATAACAATCACAGATGTGGATGGTAAGCTTATTAAAGCCAACAGAAATATGCAAAAGATAAGAACATTCTGTAATGCAATTCAACACTCTACAAGGCAAGGAAAAAAAAAAAAGGATAACTAATAATTCCCATGCAATACATGTAAGGGTAAGAAAAAAGGTGAGATATTGTAAATTTCAACAAAAATAAAGGTATTAACCCTTTCACTGTGGCTGGGGCACATATGCCCCAGTATTTTATTTTTCCATTCACAAAAGCTGGGGCATATACAGGTTGGTAAATCTTGTCTGTTTACTGCAGCTGAGGCATGTACTTACAGCTATCAATGTTTGTAGTTGCATATTACCCACTGTTTCCATGAACTACAGCCTAAATTTTTCTCCACACACTGCCCAGTATATGTGGAGACATCAAAGAAGCCTGTATAATATATACACCCTCGTGTTATGAAATAATTTTTGAAGCAGTATCACTCTTAAAAGATTATAGATATTACTGCTGAAAGCAGTTAATAATCATATTTGTTTGAAAAAAAAAAAAAAAAAAAAAAAAAAAAAAAAAAATTCCACACACCTCACTATGTATACCTGAAAATATTCCTGGAATATCTTTTATGCCGAGCAGCAGAACAACACAACTTAAAGGGCACAAATGGGTTGTACATAATTTTCTCTGGGTAATTATGTTTAAGTAAGTCTTAATAAAAAACTCCCGGAGATATAATTTTAGAGTACTTGAGAATAATCCACTCACAGAATGTGTCATGGATATTAGGAATGCTACAGTGAAAAGATAAAAAATGAACATGAAAGCATATTACAATTAATTTCTTTTAGGTTACAAGTTATGAGGGTCAGATAAGTGACCTATTGTCAAAAGTGGTTGCAAGCATGCTGTTTCATCCATGGCCAAATGCAACTTTTGTGAGAATCACTTTGCATAACTTATGCCTGTTGCCCAAACGCCACCAGATATTAGGAGTATAAATATCTTAGATGAGGATGCTGGAAGAATAATTTAGGATCAGATGAAATGGAAGCATTTTTGTGTGGTCAGCAGCAAAAACAGACCGTCATCCCTCTACAAAAATCAAGTAGGTGTGCATAGTGAAAGAGTGTGTATCATCCTCAGTCATCTAGAAATCTGTCTTTCACTTCAACACACTACGCTGGTCATGGGTTAAGTATATGTGAGTGATCTGAGAGGCTGTGCACCTAATACAATCCAGGGAATCAGGGACAAAATCACTGATGTATTGTCACTTTCCAAATGAATAAACAGAGGAAAGAGCTATGCAAGGATAGTTCCCATAAGGCTCAGACTAGGATATCTGAATGTATGTGGATGTAACTACGATGAGAAGAAGGGAGAGATAGGTTCTATGTTTGGGGAGAGGAACCTGAGTATTCTAGCTCTGAGCTCAAGACAAAGGAAGTAAATGGTTTGGGAGTACCCAAGGAGTAAATTCTGGGGTTTGTGAGAGGAGGAAAGCAAAGGAATGAATGGCACTTTTGATGAAGGATACGTGGAAATGCATTAAAAGTGTAAGGAGGCTAACCTAAGACAGGTAATCCTGTTCCTTGTGGCACACCTAATACAGTGTCTTCAACACACATAACCATTTGCAGTATACTATCATGAATTATCTGTTTGCTTAACACACCTCAATCTACCTTTCTAAACTACCTTTTATTTTTCAGTTTGCTGCACTAAAATTCTGATCTTGACCTTATCAAAGACTTTAACAAAGTCAAGGAAAACAGTGTCCACATTCATTCTTTGCATAAGCATATCCTGACAATGTACAATGGAATTTCCTCATATCAATGTCCCATTTTTTGATATTTCTTTATGTTTCCAACACTCAAGCACGAATGTACAAGACTGAAACATTTGTGTCCAATAAATGTGTCCTACCTTCTCAACACTGTACTACTTTTCATGTGCTATAACCTGTATAACTCATCACTACAACTAGCAATGCCTCAAACACTACACCCTCTGTCTAAATGTTAAGCCCACTGTCTTAATACTGAATAGCGCATCTGACCTGTATGTCAGGCAGAAAGTACAACACCTCACACAGCAATCAAAGTAACTAATTTAAACAGTCCAAACTCTAGCTTGGCATAAGAAAAAAAATTCCAAAAAACAATGAATCAGTACTGCAGGTTGAAAAATCAACTTGAGCATTCACATACAATAAAAACTAAAGCTAAAACTTACATTAGTCTCTGCTTTAAGCATGCGACACTGGAACACAACGTAGTCCCCATTATTGCACACCACACCAAACTGCTCTTGTTGGAAGAATTTACATTGGCCTTCCTTCATTACCTGGGAAATATTATAAAACTAGAGTTAGAGCACTGTGCTGAAATTCCACTGAATGATTAAGTTATAATACAACCGCTAACAAGATACAGGGATCACACTTACAGAGGATACATCAATTTCTATCTACCTAATCAGCAATTATCATTGCTCCATTCCCAAGTTAATGGGGTGGATCAAGAACACACTGTCTCCACAACATCACTCACGCACATTCTTAACCTATGCCTCCACTTGCTTGTGGTTATGCCATGAGTGAAGTCATCCTGTGTATTTACCTAACTGAACTAAATGGGAAGGAAGGTTACACACTCTACCAACGTTAAAACTCTTGAATTTATTCATACTGTCTGAATTAACCATGTCCTCAGTCAATCTGTTCCATTCATCTACCACTCTTACACTATAAAAGTATCTCTTTACATCCTTATTTCCAAATTTCTTACTTAATTTTATGTTATGTCCTCTGGATGCTCTATCCTTACATCTCTCAAAGAACTGTCCATTGTCCATTTGTTGATCTCTTTTAAAAACTAGAAAGGTTGTGATCAGGTCTTTTTCTCTTCCAAGGTGGGTAAATTTAAAACCCCCAGCCTTTCCCTGTTGTTTAGCTCTCTTAATTCTGGTAACATCTTTGTTGCCCTCCTCTGGACCTTCTCTATGAATTCTTTATGCTTTTTTAGGTGATAACCAAACCTGGGAAGTATATTCTAGTTCTGACCTTATGTAGGATACGAATAACTTACTATATATTTCCTTATACATATACTTGAGAGCTATTCTGATATTTGCTAGCAAACAATTTGTCACCCCAATTATTCTCCTAATATGGGACTCTGGTTACAGGTTAAGGAGAATGTCAACTCCCAAGTCCCTCTCACACACAGAATCCTGAAGCTTATGTCCTGCATGGTAATAATCATATTGGGGTTATCTTTTGCTTTCCGCCATCCTCATTACCTTACATTTGCTTTGGTTGAATTTCATTAAACATGATTCAGACAAACTTTAGAGTTTGGTATACTGGTGATGACATACAGTCCATTGAATTGTATTACAGAAAGTACTGTATATGGTCAGGCTTCTGCTGGCATCTGAGTTATTTGCCATACCACCCCTTTGATTGAAATATATAAATGTATCAAACCCAATTTACTGCATCCCTTTTTTAATTAATGACAAAAACAGACAGTAAAGTTGATACTATATTTCAGAGAATATTTCTTTTCTGTAAATATGCATTATACTATCAGTAACAAGTCAAACATGCATTATACTATCAGTAACAAGTCAAACAACATTTACTAATACCTTAAGTTTCTTCCACACAAAATCTCACTTCTACATTTATAACTGATGATCAAGAAAATGGAGTGCATGAGTCAAATACAGGATACCGTTACCTATCTATGACCACCTCCATTCCCATTATATTGTACCAAGGAATAGATCACAGGCATACATCTTCAACCTATGTTAAGAGTGCTACAGTGAGTAAAAACCTGATATCTAATTTTCTCAACTTCATCTACTTCTCAGGATTTATATACGATTCCAGATTAGCTAACTATGGTTCATTAGGAAAAACTGATGAAATTGTATGAATGGAAGACATAATATCACACGAAACTCACAGCAACTTCAGTGATAGGCCAGGTGGGTTTGCTGTTTATTCGCAGGTTTGAGAGGTCAAAGTCTGAGTTCTCCTCCAATCCAGTGTGAGGTTCAAGGGGGCTGTTGCTCTCTAATTCTACAGGCGTCACTCTTACTCTCACCTGGGAACACAAGAATTACATTCTATAGCTCGTGATGACTTCCCTCTAATGTCCTACAATTTAATTAATTACACAGTTTCAAATTTATAACCAGACTTAGGTAACAAACAAAACATTTGGAAAATTCATCCCAAACACATCAGTCAAATACTGTTTACCAATAAACAAACTTCACTTTCTCCTAACTTCTTTTATTCTATATATTACTGGTTTTACTAATTAGTTCCATAAATATTCCCTGAATGTCTTACAAACTTCATCCTTTATTACTAGCAGTTTCCTAAATGACAAATGAAATTTATGTCATCCAGCTTTTATATAACATAAAAAGGGGGAAAGGCTGGCATGAAACAGAGATTGCTAGGAAAAAAAAAATCAAGCACTATATATGAAAGTTACTACTACCTTTACAGAACTGTTCCCACAAAGGCTATTTCTGAAACTGACACCATGAGAAGCTAGTCACGGTACAGGCTTTCAATAAGATGTTGCTTACTAATGATACTAACATACGTGACATCTAGGTTGTGGTAAATGCAGCAATAATGCTTAAATGAAAAAATATATCAATACTTCAGTAACTCAAATCACAACAGGATGGTTAATGAACAAAGTTCCAACACTTCGTAATAAAACACATATGACGACAGCACAGCTCATACCTGCAGAACTACACAGCAAGAATGCACTGCTGTATAAATGGTAGGACCGTCTTACCTCATTCAGTTACCAATTAAAATCCTCAAATATTTACCTTCTTGTTTTGATACTTTCTTTTAAAGAGCATCACAGGGTCATTGTAAAGGTTGGAGTTGCAGAGGCGCAGCTGTACCACAGTGTCCTTCACTAGCCATCCTTGATCCACTCGCTCAAATCCTCCATATGAACCAAAGCATTCCACTTGTGGGTCCACTGCACAGCTCACTGGGGATAAAAAGTGTTACTGATGCAAACAGTACTACAGATCATCAACCCATGTGATTCTGGAGCAAAGCTTGCTATTACAAAGGAATACGTAAAAAATACAAAGTTGTTTGTGACAGCACAGGAGATCATAAATATAAACATTAGTAAGAAAAAAGCAGAAAATCAAGTAAATGACTTAAACAAAAATGCCTGTAAAAATTCTTAAAAATTCTTAAATAACTTGCTAGTGCCTTGAGGCAAATGTATTTTTGACATTTTTCAAATAATTCTTTTGGAAAATAATTCCATTTGTTAACAATCCTATAAAGAAAAATCATGTATACTATCTTAAAGTCATAGACAGATACTTAGATCATTATCATCAGAGCTTCTGAATACTTAAAATATCTTTTAGCCTTTTTTATGCAAAATGTTTCAAGGTCATCTGCACAGTTTTGACAGGACTTGCTTCTCTGTCTTGGAATATTCTTGGTTGTTCACCAGAGCACTATATCTAACTGTTTATCTATATCTCTTAAACCTGTTCCCAACTAGAACTCCCTTAAGGGGGTGGCTACGGCAACAGAGTTTCCATAACAAGTTAACTCCAATGGAGTTCAGTATACTCTATGTTTTTTATTTCCACTGTGGTTTGTCCCACCAGTCTGAAATACATTTCTTGAAAATATACTGGCCAGGACCCTGTCCAGTCTCACAGACTTACCACAACCTTGTCCAGTCTCATATACTGACCAGGACCTTGTCCAGTCTCATATACTGACTAGGACCCTTTTCAGTCTGATATCTGGCAAGTATGAAGTGGCTGATGCTCACCCTTTGTGAATAATTCAAAAGTAGTCAAAGCCAATGTTTGTCTTTTGCCCATTCTCAGCCAGTCAGCAATGACCACCCTGCCTCTCATCAACTAATCAACACTCACATATTTCTTGGTTTCAGAATGCAACAGACATGCCACTTGGTTGCTTATGTTTAGGTGGCTTTTAAGAATCTGTATACTTTTCTTCCATTTTATTAATTTTCAATTACTGTATTTTGATTTGTACTTATTTATGTGCATCTTCTAGCCTTGTATCAGGTTCTACATATATCTGATGTTTTTCCTGTATTACCAGCCTTTATACTCCTGGGGACATAAATGCAGAAGTGTTTGGTCTGTGAACTGGAACACCTGAGAGAGATGGAAGTGTTCAAGCATGTTCACTTCGCGGTTGTACTGAAACTACAGGATGTGGCCTTCATAAACATGGAACCGATGGTTCCAATGCACATATCACGGCTATGTCTGTTTGTTTCTCTCTAATTACACTCATGATGTTTGTGATTATGTGGTGTACATACAGTAATGGTTGGCTAGCTAGTTATCTGGCTCAACCAACAGTCTCATACACAGCATGTTACAGTAATACTGAAATTACCAAACAATTAGTGCTTGGTATTGTATTACTGCTGTCTCTCCTCACCCCTGCTTTATCTTTTTTCCTTAAAGGCTTATTCCCTTTTCCTCTGCATACAGAGTTTTACCTTGGTGTATATAAAGTAATATGGGAGGGATTCAATCGTTTGATTTTTGGTACAACCAATAGCGCTATATTTTTTCTTTCTGATAATACTGGAATTACTGAGTGACCATGGGATGTTATCATGACATTGTCATGTCTCCCTCACCTCCACTTTCCTTTGCTTCCTGAGGTCATATTTTTCCCTTAAAAGCTTCACAGACACTCCTCTATCATGATCCTCCATGAGTTCTAACTTGACTTTCATAAACAAAACCTGCCTTTTCCTCCTAGGAGTTGACAAAACTTTACTTCTGAAATCCATAATGCCATACAGAAAAGTCAGTATGAAAGCAAAACACCAAAATAATTAATCAGAGAAGCAATGTGCGAGTTAAAAAGAAAAAAAAAAAAATCACACCATACATGACATGCTGATAGCAATGGATGATGCAACAAGATTGACCTGATGCCCAGAGACAGGAAGGCCAGAATAAGGAAACCTTTATGTAATACTGTACTGTAAACAAAATATTATTATTATCATTATACTTGATCGCTGTTTCCCGCATCAGTGAGGTAGCGCCAGGAAACAGAAGAAAGACCCGTCCCCCACATACTCACATATATACATACATGCACACATATGCACAGTACATATATATACATATCAACATACACATATATACATACATACA
>JAYMFT010411214.1:0-18236 GCA_038088735.1 Panulirus argus | reverse complement strand
ATATATATATATATATATATATATATATATATATATATATATATTGCATTTTCGTACGTTTTCAGGGTATAGTTATTGTAAAATTTTGTCAAAAGGCAGGGCTAGCGAGCAGTGCTCACACCAGTAAAATCTAGTCGTGTGAGATATGTGTTGTCATGCGGTATGTGTGAGATGGAAAGACTGTACGCTTGTGAACAAAATGCCAGCAGTGTGAATGAGGCGGAATGAAAAGACAGCTCCCAGGACTTTACTGGGCTGACGTTAAAGATTCGCCAGGTTCAAGCCTGACTTCAGGCAGTCCGTTTCTCTGGGTGTGGGTTCTATTTTCTAGCTGTATTTGCTTTTAGTGCACGGTTAGTGGACTGGCTTCCAACAGTAAACATTCATAATCTTAAACTCTCAAGTTCTACAGTGAAGTCCCCTAGATGGCTGTTCTCTCTCCAACTCCATTCACTCTTTTCCAACATGACCTCAGTAATATATTATCGCGCAAGTTCCTTTAAATTAGTTTCTGTAAACAATCCTGTCCGTGACCGTTCTGACCCAGTATGACCTGAGGACGCGAGGGGAGCGCTACGGACGTAACTACCACTGAGGGACGTGTCGCGTACCGCATCTCTTTGTGTCGCGTCCCACGACCTACTGGGTCGTACCACGACCTGCTGGGTCGTACCTAACGCCTACACCGTAAACGTACGCACAAAGTGGCCTGCATGAATGTAGGATCCATGGTGGTCATGAATATGGCATGAGGGGTACATGTTCCCTCGACATGTAAGCTGACTTCGCCTCACGAAGGTGTACTTTTTTCGTAGGTTTTTGTAGTCCTTGTGGGAGGTGAGAAGCCCCTCAAGGGTGGGGTGACTGCCTCGTTCCCTGCTCATTTCCTTGAATTACGGAATACTTTGGTTACTTAGACCTACGGGTTGCGGCCTCCAACAGCCTGACAGAATAGAGTGGGCGGTAAAGCAACTTGGTTGGAGTCCCAGCCATGGGATTTAAGACTTCCTAAACTATCGTAAGGAATGTGTAAGGTAAGGTAAGGTCCCAGACCCAAACGTGGAGGCAGAAGACCTCCGAAACCATCGTAAGGTATAGAAATGATAAGGGGAAATAATATAAAGCATTTGATATTGTTATGGGATCTTGTGAATATGAATAATAAACTTTTGCTGTAAAGATTGCTTTACTTATGAAGTGTGTATTACTTTCCGCAGTTAATCTTTCGTCATCTTGCAAAGCAGAAATACACTAGTAGTATTCCTAGCTAGAATAGGAGTGTAATGTGAAGCGACTGCGTTACCTAAGCACAACATGGAACACTCTGGTCTCCAGGCTAATAGTTCCTGACAAACCTGCATGGTCTTTCTCAATGTAGTATTGTGATTACGTCGCGCAGTGCTTCAGGGGGCGAACCTGAAAGACCCAAGATCATATCTGTCTCAGGTCATGGGCGATGATCCGTTTCTCAAACTGTTATCTGCATTTAGTCATCCTCTTGAGCACGACAGTACGATCCCAAAACAAGATCCTACGATCCTTGAGCACGACGGTACATTCCTTGAACAAAATGGTACGATCTTGGAGGATGACGGTACACACCTTGAACAAGATGGTACGATCCTTGAGCATGAAAATACTACCTTTGATCACGAGGATACGACCCCTGAATACAGCGGTGCGACCCTTGCATATAATGACTTGACCTTTAAGCTGACCCTGTAAGGACATGGTCGAAAGTCGTGTCACCTTCGTTCTCAAGAGGTCAACCTATCTAATAAACTCCACGTACAAAGTACACCACGTAATCCAAAGTCACTTATACTGGGGTCTGTGGACCTACTGCTGCCGGTAACAGCAGCTTGGCAAAATCCAAGACGAGCGAGAAAAAGTTAAGAACCTGTGTCCGTGACGACATTAACCCCGGTACACGTTACAACAACTGTAATGTGGATACCACAGTCGTTGGAGATGATTCCCTGTACCGTCAGTCGTAATACCTGTATGGTGCACAGCTCATGTGGTTTTATGGGACCCAAGTCACCTTTATGATGCATATGGAGGAACTGTAACAGCTGTTAGGTGTGAATGGCATGATATTTTCCTTTTATGGTTAGCAGGCGTAGGCAGGGCACCTGCCACACTATACACTTGCGGACAAATGTTCAGAAACACGTCAGGTGGAAAGAGTACCGACCTTTCTCCCTCCATAGGCAAAGAAAAGGCCTTGCTCAGTAAAGCTCCAACCATGCGTGTACTGAACTCTGGCTCGACAGGATGAGACAGAGGGTTCGGAACAGCTTCGACCAAGTGTGTACCGACCCCTCTGTCTCGACAGGCAGAGACAGAAGGTTCGATACAAGCTTCGACCAGGCGTGTACCGGACTATATCTCGACAGGTAGAGACGAGACAGGGGGCTCGGTACAGCTTCAGCCAAGCGTGTACCGAACACACTCCAGACAAGGGAGAGACAGGAGGAGGAGGAGGCTCGGCGCAGCTTTCGACCAGGCGTGTACCGAACTCTGTCTCGACACACACAAAGATGTATATATGATCTCGTTTGAGATGATTCACTTTCTTTTTACATCCAGGGTCGTGTCTTTATTGACCGGTGTATGGCCAAGGGTGTCTCATGATTTCTATGTGCATAGATTAACATGGTTACTGTACACACACACACACACACACACACCATCCTCGCCCGAGCATCGTCCTCAACTACTTTTTTCACACACAGTTGGGTGCTGACCACGGGTGTCGCCTGGTACCCATACCTAACGCCGGGTCCCGAGATAAAATCACGTCTTTTTAAATAAGGTGATATGTGTCCTGCGAGGGCAGCGGGCAGGTTCAACAGGCTGTCGTTAATGGAATTAACGAGTACATTTTCTATCATCTGAGCAGGCGATTATTCTATGTATCTATAAAGGTTCCGGGGTGCATGTCAGTCATGTCAATTAACTAGTGCTGGTATTTTAGATATGCCAAGCGAGTGTTTGAAGAGGCGAATGATACAGTGGAGTTTTTAAGCGCGTGCGAGAGGCAGAAATAAGCGACTGTGACTCGCTTAGAGTTGGCAAAATATCGCGGTGGGGACGAAACGTTATGATCTATATTCGCGGACCTTGTACTTCTTGGACGGCTGAGTTAAGGCAGTAGTTCTTTACAATGCAGTTAATGTCAGAGAGGGAGCAGTGAGATGGTCTGATGGAGTGTGTATTGCCACCGGTGGCCTGCCATACACATGGGTCGTAGTATGGTCGTCGGTCACAACACGTGTGGGTTCAGACGTTCCATACATAATATCTATGCCCCTGGGTCTGAATTGTACGTACACACAAACGCGCATTTGCCGTAAGTGTTGGAGGAGGCCCACGTGTTGTTGAGTTGTGACACAGGAAGATGGTTTGGTGCCTTGGATTTTGGACGTGATATATAGTTGTGATCAAGGGTAATGCCACAAGGTGTTGGCTCATAGGGGGACGTGGTCTAATTAGTGTATGGTGCCAGGTAAACAGACTAGACTTTACGCTATTTATGAGGACCCAGACGCAGGGCTTGGTTCATAACTGGGAGTTTACATTGTCCTCACTCGACGTGAGATCCATATCGATTTTGCTCTTATCTTCATCGCTCCCTTCCTCACCTTCTTATCCGCTATTGTCACAGAAATATTCCCTGTATTCTTCACTCCCTCTGTCTTTCCTCCCCTCACCGCAACTGTTCTCAGAGCATTCACCGCCTTCCTCACAACCTCTTGTTTCATTCTTCATCGCCACCATTGTTCTCAGGACAATTGCAACTGGTTCCCGCTACCTCTGTTGCTTTCTTAATGGCTTCTGTCTGGGGTATGGTGACGCAGGTGTGACGTCGCGGGGAATACGTCAAGGGTCCTTTCAAACACGTACATAAATAAAACTCGACATATATGCATTCATATGTGTTGACCAGAGACTCGTTAGTATCATCTAAATCACTATTTGCCTACTGCCATGATCAACCCCAGCATATATATATATATATATATATATATATATATATATATATATATATATATATATAACTCCCCTACTGAGTCGTCCAAGAACACCATTATCCTCAGCGTTTCCCCAAGTGGTCACCATCACCATGATCAACTACCCCCAGCCACACAGCTTGGAGCTCCCAGAGAACGAGGAGTGTGTTAACAAGTCCCCGACCTCATGATCCTTGGATGCTCTTCAGCCTCTCAACTCCCTTACTTTATATTTCAACTTCGATCCTCCACGTTCAGGAATTAGAAACTGCTTCAGGCTCTATATTCCTTAATCAAGTGATTCTCTCATCAAATATCAGAGGCAAACGTATCTTTTGTTATCTATATTTCGTTCTATATCAGGCTAATAAATGCTGATGTAAACGTATTCTACATCATTCATTTTTATCTAGTATTTTTACCCGGCAGTGTTTTACTGCTGTCTCGCTGACATCACTTGCCTCAACCGTGTCAACACGGGCCAGCGCGGGTTCGAATCCTGGGCGTGGCAGTCGGCCTACACTCAACCCAGGTGTTCATCCTCACCCCCTCGAGGTAAGGCGATGAATGAGTACCTACCTTAGACTAAAGTGTGTGTGTGTGTGTGTGTGAAAGTAAAGGCATTATACAAATATACAGAGTGAAGAGACGGGGCAACACGAGCGTAAAACTCCCTCCCCCTGACACAAAAATAGTAATCAGCCTAAGTCTAAGCTGCTGAGTTGGGTCGCTGGTCGACCAAGGTGTTGGAAAGGGCGTCCTGCAGAACCGCAAACCACCATAACGTGGCTGGTCTAATGCACTTCGTAAACACTCATCCGGGGACCCTCATCGATATCTCCACTGTGCATCCTAAAGTGTCTCTGATGGCTGCAGGCAATGTGCTCCTGAACGGTCTTAGGCCCCGGGAGCTAAAACGGATCTTCTTTGCGCTTATCACACGTTTCGATTTCAGCTGTAATATTTTACACAGTCATCCACGTCTGTGGCCTACGTTGGGAACAATGCCTTTGAGAATTTCTCGATATACGTCTCTCGTCTGCGCTCCATTGACTAAAGCCTTGGTGATCTAAGTGGTCAATGCTTGTCAAGAAAGAGGGTTATGTATGCCATCTAGGCCATACGCCCTGGTCCACTTTTGTATCCTAGAGGCACACGTATCCTAAACCCATGTATCCCAACTCCCTGTGGACTAATAAGCCCTTGTAATCCTGAATCCATTACCTGTCGTATTTACCCGTCGCAGACATCGGGGGTCTCGGGGCTAAGCCCCAAGATGATGAACCGAGAGACGTTGGTCGACCAAGCTGTTCGATACCGCGAGACGCAGGGCCCACGTAAACCTCGACAAAGCTGTGTATCCGTCTTGTTTTGTTAGGGGTAAAGTTCGCGCTGTGGGAACCTAATTGCCTGTACATATTTGACCTGCCACTACGTACCTAACCCATACAACGTTGCTGGCCTTGTCGTAAAGCTTTATTGATGTCCATAGCCGTCTGGCCTGCCTCCCCGCTGGGTCAATATGGCTAAGCCATCGGGATTCCTTAGAGTTTTGATGGACCAGATCTGTGTTTGGGGAAGACATATTCGTTTGAACTGAATCAGTGGGACTGACTCGTGTGTGTGTGTGTGTGTGTGTACTTAAGGGTCAAGTATACTACGCATTCACACACAAGTGTCGTCAAGTTTGTGCTGAAGGGTCGTACTCTCGTGCTTTTCGGGTGCAGGCACGCCGTGATCAAGGGTCGTATCGTCGTGCACAAGGGGTAGTGCCATCATCCTCGAGGGTCGTGCCGTCACCTCAAAAAGGGGTAACCAGCAGAGATTTTTTTTTTCCTTTTTTTAACTCCATTTTTGCCCAGTCTTTCCGTGGCGTCATTTTCCACGGGCCGTGTACCGTATCTGCACACTATGAATATTTTACGTCAAAGGCCCCAGGTGTGGGTGAGCGCACACACACACACACACACACACACGCACACAGACACAGACACACACACAACACACACACACAGTAACCCAGAATAGAAGGCAGAATAGACTTTTAAAAAGTGGTAAAAAAAAAAACAGGTTAAATCAGATCAAGGTCAGTTTTATTTATGCTACTATGACTCTCTCTTCTCTCTTCTCTCTCTCTCTCTCTCTCTCTCTCTCTCTCTCTCCCTCTCTCCCTGTGCTAGAACGAAACCTCTTCTACACATCCACACATTTCCTTCAGCTTCGCTATAAGGTCTTCCCTTCCCCACAGGTGGCTGTGATGGACCGGCGCGACCTGTTATTTCACACAAGGTGTGGCGCTCTGTAAGCGGAGGAAGCGCCTTTACGCACGTGTGCTCGGATACAACCAAACTACCAAACTAGGTCATCGTCCTGGACGTGGTGTACCGCACGGGTCAGGGTCGTAAATCAAGGCACATCTCGTAAAACTCGAGTCGTAATTCAGGTAATCACAATAAATCTACCTGCAACCTTTTTTTTTCTATGGTCATTCTTATATCTGTATAAAGAATCTACAAAAAAAAAAGAATAACTAACACTGAAAGTGACTCAACACGTGTAAGTACAACCAATTAAGTCATCGACTACGTGTTTTGTACATGTCAGGTTTCCTAAATCACAATACAACTCGAAGAACTCGTCATGATTAAGGAAACAGTAATAAAACTAAATCCTACTCTATGATCACTCCTAAATCTGCAGATAACTAAAACTACACGCAACACAGATAACCTGAATCGCTCACCTTCAAGATAACAGGAGAGTCAACATTTAACACACAAGAGACGGTAGAGAAAATAAGTGGCAAATGGCCTTACATTAGGCCACCCGCCTGGTGGCAATGGCCAGAGGAATGGAATACGGAAGATTCCTGAAGTTCGTATGCTCTAGACAACTCACGTAAAGCCTTTTTCCTCTTTTCTCGGGCTTTAGAGTAAAAGAGAGAGAGAGAGAGAGAGAGAGAGAGAGAGAGAGAGAGAGAGAGAGAGAGTGTGTTACATAGAGCTCCACAGATACACAGACCATACAGACACAACGTCCAAGCGAGGTGGTCTGGCCTTAGAGAGAGAGAGAGAGAGAGTAAAAATGATCAACACGCCGCCTTAATCTGATCATCGACCGCCTGAGCAATCCAATCATCGACCACCTGGCAAATCACCCTCAACGTCGACCACGACGACGACCCGTGTGATATCTTACTTACGACCTGAGAAACCATCTGTATCGACGACCTGAGATTATATCTCATTTACGACCCGCGAAACCATCTCACTAGAGACCCGAGAATCCCCCTTATCTGAAACACCTCATTAAGCCTTTCTTAAAAAAAAATCAGGATGTCGGGCATTTGCCTAATTAATTCAATAAGAGACGAGAGGAAATCGCTTTTTAGCACCTTCGACATATTTGGGGTTGTCAGAGTAGAGAGGATTATCCCATCACAGGGCGAGCACGGGGGACCTGTGGCTGGGGCGTGGATGAGGGATGGTGGATGGGGTGGAATGGAAGGTTGATCCCTCGTCGTTTGAGTGGAAGACTGACGATGGAAGGATTGTGGAGGGAAGGAGAAGATATGGAGGGCAGAGGAGACGGATGGTATAATAATAATAATAATAATAATAATAATAATAATAATAATAAAAATAATAACAGTAATTGTAATAATAATAATAATAATGATAATAATTGTAATAATAATAATAATAATAATAATAATAATAATAATAATGGTATAATAATAATAATAATAATAATAAATGATAATGATAATAATAACAATACAAATAATTATATTTACAACATCAATAATAATAATAATAATATTAATAACGAACCATTACTCCATTTTCTTCTCGCCCTAAACTGTCTACATTTCCCATGCTTCGAAATACCGGAGCTCGAGTCCCTTCCTCGTCCCCTGGCAAACTGTGGCATAGTGTGGGGAAGTTCTTTTCCTCATTGAGACGTACAGAAGGTCAGTTGTTCTCGTTCGACGCTTATTCAAATGTCCAAGCAAAATTTCTCCTTTCTTTATGACTAGAGAGGTCACGCTTCGAGATAACGACCCTGACCCGTAAATTCTATAGCAGGAACCAGACTAACACCTTAATCAACACGGCGCGGTAGTTTAGCACGACGGTACGTTCCTTGAGCACGACAGTACGACCCTTGAGCGCGACGGTACGACCCCTTGAGTACGACGGCCTAGCCTTTGACCTGACCCTTAGGCATCATACGCAAGGGTCGTCCCTCTGTGCTCAGTGGTCGTACCGCTGTGATCGTAACCACCGAAACACAATGATTTAACAACGATGGCAAAGCAATGCTTCACACATCTGCTGTCTCAGGACCTCCGACCCATACAATCAATCCCTCGAACGAGACACGCGAGACCCCGAAACTTCTCCCCATACGTCCTGATATTCTACAACACTAAGTTCCTTTTCAAAAGGCCCTTATCAGTTGCGACAACTACATCATGCCTTTCAACAGCGAGTCTGTCTCCCTCTCTCTCTTATCGGGCTTCCGTTTTGTCACAGGGAGAAACAGGAGACCAGGGAGTCATATACTCCTTACCACCCTCTCCAAAAATACAAACTTACTAAAGTTTAGAAAGACGAACTTTATTCACTTCGAGGCGCAACGGTTTCCTGACGATGTACGCGCGAGTGTGTGTGTGTGTTCGCTCCCTCCCTCCTCCCATCCCGGGACACAAAACACAACGTTTATCGCGGCAGACGACATCGAAGTGAACAGGAAAGGACTCCGTGCCCGGAAACGCGCCGAAGAAGACCTTCAATACACACCCAAGCTTCTACTTCTACTTCTTCTTCAGATAAGACTCGTGGCCACTGGACTCGCAGGGAAAGGAAGTGAAAGAGGGAGAGGAAGGTAAGGCACTATATGGGGAAAGGGGGAAAGGGGAGGTGATGGTTATCTGTGGAAACCCAGCCTCGCTCCACACATATCACAGCGAACGCTTCCAAGGGGTTTATTTAATTAGCCTATTGAACGTAAATTACATTTCGGGTTGACGCTCCGTTAACGGCGAAGTTTTCTTAATGAGGTAAATATATCCAAACGCCGAGGACGTGGGCCGGGCAACATAAAGGAGCTGTGTAATTCTCGTTTACACCTCCTGACTGACGATTTACAACCACCAGTCCTTCCGCAGTTGACTCTCATTTACGACACCCTAAATATCGTGTTTTGCCCTCGATCTCGTTAGCCCTTAAAATATCAGAGTACAGCCTTAAAAATATAAATAACACATACATATCCCCATATATATATATATATATATATATACATACAATCAGAACAAGAGAAAGAGCTTAAAACCATCGCTCCCGCTGTTCTGCGTCCGTCCCTTCCAGTATGCAAACAAAATATTCAGAATTTATTAATCAGCTCCCCAGCCGGATGGGAGGGAGGGGGGTACAGTGTAGTGTGGTGGGTGTGGTGGTGGTTGGCGAAGGGGGGTACGGGGCCCTGGAACACACGATCATTACGTCTGGCCATAAATACGACATCCACAGGGACGTGGGGGGAAGCCGAGCCTTTGCAAATTATGCCATTAGCAGGACGCTCATGTCGACGGGCCATCTGGTGGCACCATTTCCCCCACTCCCATCCCTTTCTAGGGGCTGTGGGTGCGGGGTGGGTAGGCTAACTCCTCTTGTGGTCGAAGGGGAGGGGTTGCTAAGTGAGGGGAGGGGGGGGGGGAGGAGAGGAGAGAGAGAGAGAGAGAGAGGTGTGGGGGTTGGTTGCTGGGGGGGGGGAGGTGATAAAGAGGAAGGGAAGATAATGGGGTGAAAAGACGGGGAGAGACAGGGATGGATGGTGGATGAAGATAATGTGAGGGGTGGTTAAATTCGAGGCAGCACGTGGCGAGGATGAAGATATAACGCCAGTTAACACCAGCGAGGCTCCAGTGGATTGGTGGAGCGACACACACAAGACGAGGGAATTTCCAAAACACACACATACGGCAGGATATGAAGGGATGGTAAATACGTACACGTGTACACACAGGCCATGTGAGATACGAAGGTTATAATAGGAGGGCTGTCAAAAGGGGGGGGGTGTCTGTCCAGTGTGAAAACAGGGAAGTGGTGCGTGTGAGTGTGAAAAGGGAAAAAGGTGTCTGTTGAGTCTGTCAGAGAAGGGTGAGTCCGTCAAATGTGGAGGAGGATGCGGATGAGTCCAGCGTGAAGGGAATCAATAGCTGTGAAGCAGGAAGGGTGGAGTCTGTCAACATTAGCCCAATGGAGTCTGACAAAGATCCTTTGTGACCTCTGTGATCATTTCGCGCTGCCGCTCACAGGATGATGAGCACTGGGGGTGCACAATAAATTTTCCGCGAGGAGGTAGTAGTATACCAGCACGAATCAATCACTGTCAGGTGTGTAAGGAAGGGAGTTGTATAAAGGAATGAAGAAGGGAGAATATTAAGAAGTGCGAAGGGAGAAAGTGTTACTTAGGGTAACTGACGTGACATGAAACTGACCAGTAGAGATGTGAAAGAACATGAAGAATATGTCATATCAGTAGTCCAGAGGCAGGGTGACTTAAGGAAAGATGTGTAAAGAAAAGATATGCTAAACAGGTGATATAAACTACAGAATGTATGATAAAGACGGGAGTATTTATGATAGTGGCAGATTTTGTTTCATTAACCTCTTCAACTCGACGGTACGATCCTTCAACCACGACGGTACTATCCTTTAGCCCGAGGGTACGATCCTTCAGCACGGCGGTGCACCGACTGACCGCGGTACGATCCTTTAGTAAGGCGATATTAACAGATAATGATTACCCACACTAGTGGGGGAGGTGTGGGGTTGGGAGAGGTTGAGGTGTGAGGAGAGAGAGGAAGGTTATTGTGGTGGTATAGAGGGAGTACAACACACACTGACGTCTACCATGGAGTATCTGATTCCAATTTCGTGGGTTATGAGGATCAAGTAAATGTGGGCAGTGTACCTTATTTTAGGATTGAACTCTCTTTTTATACACATCACCAGATGCCCTTCCACTAAGTCATATCCCTCCTCTCCTCGGTGAAGCTTAGAACACGAAAAGGGAAGATCCCTTTGGGAATCAATTTCTCCCCAAAACACCCCGAACAGCTAAGTCAGTTCCCGTGGCGTCCTGCCTTCAGAGCGCAAAATTGGATCCTATTCTTTCGGCCTCTGATTACACGTGATACAATGGGATCCGGCTTAGTGGGAACTGGATTCCCTTAAGCCGAAACAAATGACAATAGGCATATCTGTATGTGAAGCCTCTCCAAAAGTAATAACAACCCTCTGCATATACTACGCCTCCTTCAAGTATATATTTCCCCTCCATTGTCACTGCTATGTATTAGCATCCCACGTAAGCCTCTTCTGGTTTTCTAAACACCGCATAACACAAACATGAAAGAATATGATACTATACACGGTGGACGCGATAATTCTCCCAACGCGTCCGGCTCCACCATCACCAGACGCAACAGAAAACCTACGTAAAATATTAGTACATGGCACTTCATCCGCCTAGAGTTAACCTCGTTTGCATGTCTAAGATGAGGCGTGTGAGTGTGTTAACGATTCTTAAGTACAGAGACATCGTAGGTCTACATACGTATATAAATACATGTTTTTTCTCTTTTTTTTTTGGGGGGGGGGGGCGAGGAAATAAAAGTCGTTGGTGGAATATGCTCACACACTAATTAATCCTTTCCCCATCCCCACTCGTGATTAATGGCCAGAAGGGAGGATTACCATTGGAAACGGAAACAAATGGGAGACAAACAGAAGAAGAAGTGGGGATTTTTAATTAAAATCCTTTGTCTGCTGGTATAATCTATAGGAGTGGGAGAGAAAAAAAAAGAGAACACGGCAGTTTTTCAATACAGCCTACAAATGACATTCACAAAACAAGCAAATCACCTGTAACAAAATATGGATCGATGTACAGAAATGCCTCTTTGTTTTTGTTCACTTTATACACTGGCGATGCGCTCCAAACTGACACAGAACAGCGAGTAAAAGGCGTGCACAACAGCAGATGAAGGTCATCGGTCGACATTACAGGTCACTCTGCTACGAAGACGTGAATATGAGACTTGTAATACACGAAAATATTATTACATACAACCTGATCTTGCCTTTAATATACTGCCTATACCCATCAAAACGCCATGTACGTCTGAACAACTGACCGAACGGAGCCAGTCTGACCCGGTAAGGGCAGAGTTATAGCAAGATGACTGAGGAATGAATGACTCCGAACTTAGACCCGATGTCTGTGAACGATTTTTGGAAAGTGAACGAAACTGCGAACCATGTCTGACAAGGTGCTGTTGTGAATAGTGGATTACAACGGGACTGTAAACAGTAGACCACAACGGGACTGTGAACAATAAATCACAACAGGACTGTAAAAAGTAGAACAAAACGGAACAGAACCGTAGACCAGAACGGAACTGAACCGTAGACCAGAACGGTACTGTGAACAACAGACCACAGTAGACCACAATGGACTATGATCAACAGACCACAACGGAACTGTGAACAACAGACCACAGCGGGTCTGTGACCAATAGACCACAACGGAACTGTGAACCGCAGAGTACAACGGGTCTGTAAAACAGCAGACCACAACGGCATTACGAACCAAAGACCGCAACTCCACAGTGGTGGGGTCCGAGACCTGCCAAAGCTATGAACCGAACCGTCAGAAACTTGCATAACCCGTTCATGTCCTGGGGCCCGAAGGGGCCGCCAAGTGTTTTACGAGGGGCCTGAAATGATAATACTTAACACATCCTAAGGACCGACAGATTAGCGGGAGTACAAGCGCTACTACAGCTTAGCTCTTTATGGGCGGGAACACAAGTGCTACCACAGCTTACCCCCTTTATGGGTGGCATATTACCATGGGTAGTTGGTTTAAAGTACTGGGGGTTTATCTCTAACGAGCGGTACATTACCATGGGTAGTTAGCGTTCTAGACGCCTTCAGGAGCCTTCTGTATACATTATGTCTGAGTGTGGTATGGAAATGGTTGTGGCTTGCATTACATAAGGCTTCTAGAGTCCATAGATTGCATTAAAAACATGTTCGTAGGGGAGAATGATGAAAAGTAATTTATCTCACGAATATAATTAAGGTTGTTTATCAATCTACTCTCTCTCTCTCTCTCTCTCTCTCTCTCTCTCTCTCTCTTCTTCTTCTTCTTCTTCTTCTTCTTCTTCTTCTTCACACACATTATATGGAAAAAAGTTAAGAAACTAAATAGCACTTTACTCAACTTCACTATAAGCTTACTGCAACTGCCGACCCGAGCCAAGCCAGCCAACCAACCACCTACCAAGCCAGTCACCCTGGCAACCAACCAGCTACCCAGCCAGTCAGCCAGCCAACCAGTAGCCGGACACACCCTGGGAAAGAAGCAAGTCCCACGGGGGGCGGTCGCCCCTCAACCTCCTCTTGACCACACATCGTTCCACAACCCTCAATGAGTCTGAGGTCGTAAATAACATTACTCTCCCGAAGGTTATTACTATGCACTTGTCAAACACGCACACACACATTCCCTACTTGGCCGTACGTTTCGTCAACGTCAGTTCTCTGGTTTGTGAAGTACCATCGGAAGCTCCACCTTTTTAAGCACGACGGCTCGACTCTTTGGGAGCGAAGGCCGGGGTCTCTAACACCTGACCCTCAGAGGCAAGGCCAAAGACCACATGCCATCATACCCAAGGGTCTTACCGTCACGTTCAACGGTCGTACTGTCGTGCTCAAGGGTTGCATCGTCGTGTTCAAGGGTGGCATCGTCGTGCTCGAGGGTCATATAGTCGTGACTAAAGGTCGTACAGTCGTGTTCAAGTCGTTAATATATTTACGACCACGTAAGGCCAGTTGAAACAGGTAATACTGTGGTGGGCACCTCACCGTAAGGAGGACGGGGTCCCTATACTCTTGAGAAATAAAACTTCTGAAGTTGAATTTTGAATCCGACTGTCGACTCGGATTCAGTAAACGTCAGAGTCAAAAGTTGCAAAACCTCCTCCTCATGAATCAACTGTCAGACACATCATGTCAGGGTTGAGACCTACACCCATCCGCTGCCTTACTGTTGACTGCTATTACTGCCGAAGTCTCTTATTGTCTCCTTAACTCCTTTCTCAGCATCTTGAATCTATCTGTCTTCTCTCCCATCATCAGTATGGCTTTTTTGCTAGGCTAGATGCACCGGTGATATCCTTTCCTATCTCACTAATATCTGATGTTCATCTTCCCTGACAGTCTTTGGGGATTCTGTTGTAGCCCTTGGTATAACCAAAAGCTTCTATCTAGTTGTGGCGTCGGGGTCTGACTTGGAAGCTCTTGCTCAGATAACGAAATTCGAAACTGCTTGTCTTCCGAATAGCTGCTACGATTCGTCGTTAATCTGACGTGAAAACTCAACAGATCATTACTGGTTCCCTTTCCCTCTTCTACAGATATTACTGTGGTTTCTACTCCTGTAAGTTGGTTGTTTGTGTGTCCCCGCTACTACCTAGACCATGTGGTACTGGGCAAGCCACTGTGTCACATGATAACTATGTGTGTTCGTTGGTAAGTCAAAGGTGGGCCGATGTGACGTCTGTTTCTTTCCCTACATCTCTAAGCCTTGGAACTACTTTACCTTCTCATGTCTTTCCTAACAGCCACAACCTAACCCTTATTAAATGGAAGGTTTCCCACTCTCCAAAACTCTTGGATCATTTCTTTCCCCTTCACTCCTTCTTTCTCCTTCGTTTCATCCTTCTGATATTCAAGGCCTACTGTGGATGAGGACTTGTGTTCGTTAACGTGGGCTATCGACGTAGAAAAGGAAGAACAACGTAGTGGAGGTGCGTCTTCACCAACACACCGTTCGAACACACACACACACACACACACAACGCCTGGGCCCCCCACACGCCCAAAGTCAGTGTCTTTCTATTTCCTCCTCACGATCACGGAGTAGATAACGACAGTAGGGGAGTGAGACATGATAACAGGACTGGGGAGAGAGAGAGGGGGAGACACGAGACGAGAGAGAACGAGAACCTCCCTACCTACCTACCTACCTACCTACCTGCCTGCCTTCCTATCTACCTACCTCCCCATCTCTACCTACCTATCTACCTACAACCTACCTACTTAACTGCCTTCCTATCTACCTATCCATCTCTACCTACCAAACTACCAACGAATTCTTGCTACGAGATTTCGCCATATGACAGGGCCAGCGCGTAGCGCTTAACGTAGAGGAAGATGAGGAAAAAAGAAACAAATTTATTAGAGTAAAAAAAATTAAATGCCTCTGAGACCCATTTAAGTCGGCAAGACTATTCCCAGTAAGCAGGACCCAGGGTCCCGGTTAACGGTATCTGACCCCCAGTAAGTGGGACCCAGGGCCCCGGTAAACGGCTGGTGACCCCGCGGAAGGCAGGTTTCTGGACCCCGGTTAAGGCAAGCCACCACAGCAGCGCTCGCCGCCACCTTCCCGCACTAATTACACAACTATGACGGTAACCTGCAGATCCCGGGAACCAGGAAACACTGTGTACTGACCGCCTGGATCTAACCCATCTGAACTTTTGTTAGTCTTGGAGAGAGAGAGAGAGAGAGAGAGAGAGAGAGAGAGAGAGAGAGGGGGGGGGGGGGTTCGACCTGGTGGAACTTGACCGTGGAAGTTCAAAAGCTGGGAGACAACTGGATGACCGAAGTGGTTAGGGATGTTTGACCCTTACGCCTCCTCCAATCTCTTGCTGTGCGTCTCCCCGCGTCGCCTCTGCAGAGGACGCCACTAACTGTCTCTTAGCAAGGACACACTACCAAGACCAGCCTTGCAGAGGATACTTTACCTCCCTCGCTGGAGACCCGCACGTCGCTTGGGAAAGGACATGGGACAAAAGTGTGCTCCAGGCGCAAGGTCTTTACCAGATCTGCAGCAGCAGCAGCAGCAGCGTTAGTTCACGTACGTCGCATGACTACACGCTTTGTGCCGTGAGTTACGGCCTTAGTGACTTGAAGGAACGGGGACAAGAGTAGTGTCGATAACCATTCATAAGTTCCGGCATAGCAGAGACCGGGGTCTCTGAATCTCCGTCTGGCATGAAGATAACCCACTGGTGCCTGAGTAACACGAGCAGAGGGGAGGAACCCGAACTTCCAAACAAGAGATTATGAAGCCTACTCCTTCAGAACCTGGGGGCCATAACACGCAATACTCGTAAGGCAGATCTAATGGTAGCTTATTCACGGGGCGGTCGCCCGTTCGTACCTCTCCGCCCCCTGAACGGATGGACCCGTTGAACGGCAGCGTCTCAACGGCTCCTGTTGCCAACTCGGTACTGCTCCGTGTTCGTAAGCTCCCCATACCCATAAGAGGTCGACCCTCACGAACTCCCCACCTCAACCCAAAAAAAACCTTCCTCCCTCAACCACTAAAAACTCTCCTTCTCCTTCAACCCCCACAGCCCTCTCCGCCCCCCCCCCCAACCCCAACAACCCTCCTACAAGACCCCCCCACCCCCACCCTTACAACTCCGGGCGAGAGGAAACAGCAATTTTAAGTTCTGATGAGTTTATTCACTGGAGTGGAACAGCTGTAACTCTTAAAGCATTGCGTGCCACACAAAAAGCATAATTCCATAACAGCACCAGGTGTTCGGTAGAAAACCCTTTCCCATTTACAAACGACCTAACGACTATATTCTCTGACGTCCAAGGCAGTCCAGGCAGCTCCAATTACTCAACGATCATGAATGTGTTCGTATCTGAGACCCGAGTTTGTTCTCGTCTTGTGTTGGAAACATTACCCGCAGACCCAGAGGCAATATTCCCTCAAACCGCTATATTATATTTGCTGAAGCCTTAAAATAATAACCATGAAATCCAATTTCTTCGGATACCCCTCCCGTGTTGGGCGTAACTGTCATGGCCTTGCTGATAACCTCGTCAGAAATACTTGTTTGCATCACCCAACCCCTCTCCTTCCACTACACCTGTTCCAACTAAAGCCGCAGACCACAGCCTCCTCATCGCAATAGCCCGCAACCGTTTACGCCTCCAATGAGATGCTGGGAGGTCTGGTAGCCTTACTACCGAATATCACGAACTTAAACCCCCCGATGAAAACAGTTCTGGAAAATATCGGAAAGGTACCAGAGAGTGTGTGATATTGTCTCTGCCAGAATACGTCTACTTTACAGGTACATCCAAAAAAAAAGGGACAGAAAGCTATGACCCCCCAAGCATTCCATGTGTCGGCTTAAGATACGAACTTGAATATTGCATTGTTTGAGTGCCCCCCAGAATCAATGATTTCAAGCCTCAGGACCGGAGGTATCGAAAAACTCAGTGATCACTTTACTGAAGCAGATGCCCTCGAGGATATTCTTCTACTGCACCGTACGTCTGCGAGGAATTATTCACCCTGTACCTGAATGTACTTCACGCTAGTGCCAGCACCTGCTATTACAGATGTACTTTGGTTCTCTTTCGTGCTATTACCAAAGTCGGTGTACTCTCAATATCATCAAATTTTTATCTGAATTGTATTCTATATGTGCGAATGTCTTGCGTCTGAAAGTACACTGGCTCACCTCTGTATTATCACCAAGACCAATGGCACAGTTCCCCCCCTCTGCCGACGGGATGAGGACCCACTCAATCCCTGGGCCCCACCTATCATCCTCCTTTGTCGACGTACTGTATCCACTGTACACTCTGTGCTTACTTCCACCTAGCCCCTGTCACTTGCCCCTTCACCCACACTATCACAGGCCCACCTATCACGTCTCCTATGTCAGTGTATTGTACCCACTGTACGCCTTATGCTTGCCTCCACCTACTACCCCCTGTTATGTTCCCTTCACCCACAGATATGCTTTGTCCACATACAGGCAAACATGCCCTTATAAATAACTGACTGGCCGACTAAAAGTAATAAGAAAAATGTTTAATTAGTCTATTCTTTCGTACCCATTAACTAAGGAGATATGGAAACGAGGGTTGGTAGAGAAAGCACCCACGGAGAGAAAAGTGTCCCTAAAACCTAAACCAGATGTAGACAGTCAACTATGGAAAGCTAGTTTTGAAATTCGTTGTTCCGAAATATTCAACAAATATACTCTTCGAAATACACTAGGAATGTTAAAGGCCCACACATGACGGAGGATGCGACTCTCTCCAA
>JAYMFT010411203.1:0-18238 GCA_038088735.1 Panulirus argus | reverse complement strand
TTCACACACTTTTCCAAACTCAGTCACCAACTTTTGCAGTTTCTCACTCGAATCAGCCACCAGTGCTGTATCATCCTGAGGATAGGGGAGAAAGAATATTGTCCACGTATTCCCTGTGTGTTGCTTCTAGAAGGTGACTAATATGAGTGGGTGCAGGTAGCTGGAAATCGTTCCTTCTTTCCTGTATTACTTTCCAAAAGAAGAAACAGAGCAAGGAGCTGAGTGAAGAATTTTCCCTTTAAAGCTCTGTCATCTGTTCTTAAAGCTATCTCACCCATGGGGGGAAATGGCAAACCAAAACTGGAAGAAAGTAAAAGTCCTCCCTGATGTACCCTAATGAATCACTGATAGGCTAGTCACAATATAACTCAACAAGAATATAAAATTATCCTCATATTTTGCAACAATGACCCAGGAATACTGACTGATCTTGTCCTGTGACTTGCTCAAAGCTACGGACAAGATCATATCATGCATTACTTACTGTTCTTGCGTTGATGGTTACCACTTCCCTGGTAATGTGGTACAACAAATAAGGGATACTCTTTTATCTTGCTCAACTAAGCCTGCCATCACTAAAGTTTATCTAGTATGCTATCAGTAAACCAGATAGGACAGGACTCATAAAGATAGCTTATATCTTCTATCATGCATCTATTGATGACAGGGATTAAGAAAGATCTTAACTTTGGAAGATCCTCATAGTTCACTTGGAGCTCCAGGTTATGTGTAACACTGAATGCCTCACCAAAAAGTAGTTCAAAATTAGTCAAAACCTTAACACATATAGATGACTTCTTCAGTGAACCAGTGTTGAAAGGCTTAAACTAGCTATCACTTTGTTATGCTAGCAGGTCCTAATACCTCTTAACTATGTTCCTGTCTCAAAATCCCCAAAAGACCTCAAAAAATTAAATGAACCTGAAAGACTTGAGAAAACCCCAGTAGCTACTGACACCACAACCAAATACGCAATGGAAAAGCAAAGTTCCTATACATTTAATTATCACTTTGCATTACAAACTTTAGCTCTGCAAAGGGTTATCTACTCTGTCCATAATGTGGCCTTGGTCCCCTGTTGCTTCACAATGCAGCAATGATCGAGATATAGGACTCGCTAAACCACATAGGCCAACTGACTCAACCAGTCTTCCGTAACTTGGGGACAGTTGTGAAACTATTTTCTTTACAGGGTCAAAAGTTTCTCCTGGCACTTTTGACCCTGTAAAGAAAATAGTTTCTACAAAACAGAAAATATTCATCCCTGTGGACTGAGCTGTAGGAGCCCCTTATCAAATGAATGCCTGCCAAGGCCAATCAAACAGAACCAAACAGGGTGAAGGCTTTGAATGACTGCTGTCTGATCTTTGACTGACTGCTGTCTGATACAAGGTGGCACAAACTCTACCATTAATGCATTCTCTCCATAATGGGCCTATACACTTGAATCACCTTCTGGTCAGGAAATGGGGCTTGCATTTGTGCAACTTACTTTCCCCATCCTCATAACAGCTTTTCAGCTATGGTGAGGTGTTTCCTGGATTTCTAAGCATATACAACACTGATAGCTCTCATATGCCATGACAATACAAAATGATAGGCCTTTACACCATAAAAAATACTCAACTTGCAATAAAACATGGGCAACAAGTTTATTTATGTTGATCATGCAGGGGCTTATCATAAACTGAAAGGCTGTGACAAGCTATGTCTTGTTTCATTTTGAAATCTCGCCTTAAATTATCTTTGTATAAGTAAACGCACAAAAGATAATACAGCACTATTAAATCACTGAAAATCACTGTAAAACTATGCATCTGTGGGAATAGAGAAGAATGAAAAAAAATGCATCAAGGTGATGAGCAACAGGCCATTTGGACTGTAGTTGGAAACTAATGACAATGTATTCTGTTACATCCCGAAGTTAGTCCATTGGATCCTCAACTTACCAAGCTAAATTTGCAAAAATGTTGAGTAGGTCCTAAATATAGCCCAATAGCATCCAATGAGTCTAGCAGAAGCCAGTTTCCAATGCACTTAAGTCCATTTCCATTTGAACATGGTTTATTGTTCACATGGCACAAAAAAGATTTTTACACCAGTGAACTATGAGTCTCACCTGTTAACTTTTAAGAGCACAATCAGATTTCCTGTTCTTATTTCATACTATGTAATTCTGAAAGTGTAAAGAAAATTTTTGTCCGTGACTGGAGCCCCCCCCCAAAAAAAAAAATCCTATCTAAAATCATAAAACAACACTAATCCATCAAAGCCACTAAAAAACTGTGTTGTAGCTAGTTGATACTGATACTGAGAACGACAGTGAATGGGATAATGTCATCATTGCCTCTGTGTGGTTTTTGCTTGGTAAAGGGTAAGGCCTGACATCAAGTGAGCTACACACTTCCACTTCATGGCTTAGCAATGGGTGAGAGGCAGTTACTTCACCAGAATGCAAGAAGTCAGAAGGTCCTACTCAAAGGGATCTAAACAATTCCCTGAAGCTTGTTAAACTTTCTGAACCTGGAGAGAAATAACACAATTATACAATTACCTGCATCATTCATACATACTAAACAATTTGATATTTCCTCCATCTAGAGTTAGCGATAACTAAAAACAAATAAAGTGAAAAATTTTTTCATGCTGACATAACACTATGCTGAAGCAATTGCCTTCTACTTGTTCAAAATAACTACAAAATCAATTTCTAATTGAAACGATCTGTTCTTTTAATAAACTCAAAGGTATGTCTTGAAATAATTTACAATATAACACTCAATAATTTAGGTTCATGCATTGAAAAGACAGCAATCATTATCAATATTCAAGTAAATGTTGGATGTGCTGTTTCCTACATTCAGGCAGGTGGGACAGGTAACATCCTCCAGAGCTATTTTGGTCACCACATATTCAAAATATTCAATTTACAAAATCCCAACAGAAATGATCATATAATTAATTGAAAAATTCTATATGCTGTACTGCCAATCACATAAGCAAAGATATACAAAGAAAATGGCAGTTTATGTATCTATAGATACTTTTTCTACCATTTGCTTTGGTGAAGAATTATACTTAACTGGTTGCTTGTGTGCCCCCACCACTAGCTAGACCACACAATACTCAGCAAGCTGCCGTGTCATATGATTATTGCATGGCCATTGACAACTCTAAGGTGTGCTGTTTTGATAACTGCTTCTTTCCCTACATGTTGAAGCTTTGGAACTCTCTTCCTTCTCATGTCTTTCCCAATAACTAGGACCGGGCTCATTTCAAAAGATAGGTCTTTCACTTTCTCAAAAATTCATAAATACTTTCCCTGTCTTTTTTTTCCTATTTCTTTGTCTGTGACTGGAGCCTTCAACATAAAAAAAATATATATAAAAAAATCAAAATAAAAGCAGCCCTGTAAAGCATGTATATTAAAACTAGACATGCGTTCCTTGGAATGCTTGGGTTATCTGCAGCGAAATATTGTTACTCTGAGAGAAAAATCAATGGGTGGGAAATACTTAATCATCTGTATTAACCTTAAACAATAGGAGTCAGCACATGCAGACCTAGTTTTGCAAGCATTATTTTTAAACCTGGCAATATTGTGACACTTGTACGACAGTTATGTATCTCTTGGTCATTACAGATGCTATTTCAGATACTACCACTCTAGAGAAAGAATTCTGAAGTGATAATTTTATATATATGTAAATAAATGTACATGCTGTCAGAGGACTGAAACAGGGCATGTGAAGCAACTGGGGTAAACCATGGAAAATTCTGTGGGGCCAGCATGTGGATAGTGAGCTGTGGTTTTGATGCATTACACATGACAGCAAGAGAATAGAATTGTATCGGACGCGGTGTTTTCTTTGTCCGTTCATGGCACTACCTCACTGACTTGGGGAAAAGGTGATCGAGGAAGAAAATAATGTATGAGTAAAGGTAAATATAAATAAATGCAAACATGTAAAACTGTATGTAGCAATATAAAAAATAAAATCCATAAACAGTAATAAATGTCATTTAGTGAATGTGGCAATACTCTCACTAATCCAACCCAAACCAGACTAATACGTCTTATGCCATTTAATTCATCCGATGCCAGGAAAAAATTTTGAAGTATAAAAGCTGATCATCTGACAACCCTAAGGATTAAATCAAAGCTTCACTTTATTAGTCAGGTTAAATCCAAACTAATATCTTGTGCCATTTAATTCTTTGGATACTGAGAAATGAAGGTTTTTAAAATTAAAAACTTTTCTCTCCAGTGTCCCATGGGCATGAGATATACTACTTCAAAACATACAAGCTTAGACCCAATGGTATCTGTAGCAAATATCATGATGGGCTCAGCCAATCAGCAACCACATCAGGTTGATGTCACTGACCCACCTCTTGCTAACCACTATAAGCTCACACGTTTTCATGTCATGGGTGCCAAACTAAAGCAATCATGACAGGCAAGAACAAAGTTTTTGAAAATTGAGGGGATGGCTGGACAGGGTGAAATAAATCAGGAAAAAATTACTCATGGAAAAACACCTGAGAAAGGCAAAGTTTCTCACTTCTCAAAACTTAGTTTCTCTCCTGTGCATTTTTGTCATGCACGCATGAGAGTTTACTTACAAAAAGGAGGAAAGTTTGAGGGGGGGGGGGGGGGTGGAATCATTCCATTACATAATCCACTGCTTTGTGGAATCTAAATAAAAACTTAAGTCTCCCATTATAGGATCAATTACTTTATGGAATTTGCAAAGTGCTAAAATCTAATAGTCATAGACTTTGTTTAGCATGAGGAGCACATCAAAAACTTTAGATTGTTTTTATATATGTAATCATATATTTTGTCTCAAACCCTTTCACTGCGCATTCTTTCTGAAAGTTAATTGTCACTCGTAAAAGAGAATTAAAATTAATATTAATTGTTTTCTATCCATTGGAACTCCCTAAAACGAATGGCCACAAAAACAGTCTCCATAACTAAAGAACTCTAGTGTTGCTTCTTAGCCTTTAATGCCTCACCCTTAATTGGCCACTGGAAGAGGGAATGTCGAGTGCAGAGTCTGCAGAGGCTCCTACCTAATGTTCCTAATGAATACTTCTATCTAATGCTCCTCCCTACTACTTCTACCTATTGCTCCTGCCTGAATATTCCTACCTACTACTTCTATCTACTGCTCATACCATTCTGCCAAAAGGCAGGGTTAGTGCATAATGCTCACTTCACAAAAATCTAGTAATGAAGAATGAGCCACACGAGTTAAGAGTCGTGAAGTGTTATAATGACAAGGAGAGATCGTATGTTTATGGACAAAATGCCAGTAGTCCACATGTTAGAGAGGGAGAAAGACAAGACAGCTACCCGAGTCAGAAGACTGCAACATGGCAACCACCAAAGTGCTGGCTCACTAAGCAGATGTCACTAACCCTCCTGATACCCAGGTGGGTAGTTCTGGTAATATACCTCCCTGGTCAATGGCAGCAAATAAAGCCATTTCTTCATCTCTTCCTGGTGCTATCTTGATAATGTACAAATGTGAAACAACTTTATATGGTCATGAAATACGAGCAACAGATACAATAACTTGGATAGAACAGTTGGAATTATGATAAACAGTGAAGAATAAAGATAAAAGAAAGATGTCTAGAGTGAAGAAATAAACAGATGAGCACATAAATGAGTATTTTAAGATGATATGCAGAAAGCACAACAAATGGCTGGTTAGTAAAGAAAAGATATAACAGGAAAGCTGAATGTAAATGTAAAAGACAGATTAGGGCTGAGGATATTTCTGATTTAGGATGTTGTAGAAAAGATTTGGGACCGAGTGAAAAGAAAGCATAATTTTGCTAGTAAGTGTTGTGAATGGAGATGTTGGTCTCACAGGAATGAACTCCGAGTGCAACGAAAAAAAATAAGCAATGCATGAGTAACTATTAAATTACTTGTTTCATTTTAACATAGAGCACGAAATGGGGATAAGTGATGGGTAGAAGTCTCTGCATACACTGCTCTAGAGTTGCTCTCTGCCAGTAGCCTATTAAGGGTGAGGCATTACAGGTTAAGAAGCAGCACTGGAGTTCATCAGTTATGGAGACTCTATTGCCATGGCCTCCCCCTTGAGGGAGTTCCAGGTGGAATAGGCATCAGAGATACAGACAGGTAGAATAGTGCAAGTGATTTGAGAGACTGTACTTACTTGATCTACCTCAATAAAGTTGGAGTGAGTATAGAGATAAAAGAAAGATACAACAGACAAATAATCCTTGTCTAAGAAAGTGATAAGTTAAATACTTCATATCTTCAAAATTTATTACCTCAGGATGGCATATAATAAGGTTTTTCAGTTTGGTTTCTTCTATCCACACAGAATCTTTAGGTGTTATCTTGCTGGAAAAGGAAAGTTCTTTAGGGTTGGCCATCGACATGAACACTTCATGAACCAATGTCTTCTCTGAAAACATAAACTACCATTATAAATCATGCATTGGATGTTTTTCAATAAATGTGTCATTACTAATTTACAACACGTAAATATAAATACCTCTGTATACAATTGGATAACTCTTTAAATATGGACTTTCGACCAAACACTGATTTACATATTACAATTCAAACATCACTCAATCATGAAAATGTGCTCATCTACCTTACATGACCACAAAAAATGTGATGTGTATTTACAATAAATGTTATATGTTATCATACACACGTAGGAGTTGCACTTTCTTGCCTGCGATCTGGAGTCAGGGACAGATGACAGTGAACAACTATGAATATGCACGTCTATGCATGTGTATGTAAATGCATGTATAAATAAAATAAATAGATAAAAATAGAGACTGAGTGTGAGCGAACGTGGCCTTTTGCTGGTGCCACCTTGCTGTCGCAGTGGGTGGCAATGCTGTTTCCTGTGGGGCAGGGTGGCGCCAGGAATGCATGGAGGTGTGAAAATATTAATATGTACATGTGTATATGTATATATGCATGTGTATGTATATGTATGTACATATGTATATGTTACTATGTATATGTATGTATTATGCATAAATGTGAGTATATGAGTGGATGGGTCTTTCTTCATTTGTTTCCAGGCGCAACCTCGCTGAAGAGGGAAACAGAAATCAAGTATAATAATATAATGAGTACATGTGTACATATGTGTATGAGTGAACGAGTCTTTCTTCGTCTGTTTCCTGGCGCTAACGTGGAAAACGGCGAACAAGTATAATATCAATAATATATATGTATCTTTTTTTCAGACACACTCGCTATTTCCCAGATCAGCAAAGTAGCATCAGGAACAGATGACTGAGCCTTTGAGGTGTGCTGGTTCACTGAGCAGCCGTCACTAACCCTCCTGATACTCAGGTGGGTACTACTGGTAATATACCTCCATAATCATTGGATGCCTGTCAACTACTACCAACGATATATAATTTTTTTCTTTTAATACTTACTCGCCGTTTTCCTGCGTAAACGAGGTAACACCAGGAACAGACGAAGAAAGACCCATCCACTCATATACACCCACATATACATACACAAACATACACATACATATACAATCCCTGAGCCACCCCATCCCACAGGAAAAAGTATCGCCACCTCATTTCAGCAAAGTAGCGCCAGGAAACAGATGAAGAAAGGCATCAGCTCTCTATCTATATCCACGCCCCACAGACCTTTCCAAGGTTTACCCAACATTTCACATGCCCTAGTTCAGTCCACTGAGAGCACGTCAACACCAGCATACCACACCGTTCCAATTCACTCTATTCCATCCACACCTTTCACCCTCCTGCTTGTTCAGGCCCCATTCACTCAAAATCTTTTTCATTCCATCCTTCCACCTCTGACACATATATCCTTTTTGTCAACCTTTCCTCACTCATCATCTTTTTTACTTTTCCAAAACAAGGAATAGAGAAGGGGGCCAAGTGAGGATTTTCCCTGTAAGGCTCAGCCCTCTCTTCTTGACACTACCTCGCTAATGCAGGAAATGGCGAATAAGTGTAAACATAAATATACTTTTCCAAAAGAAGGAACAGAGAAGGGGGCCAAGTGAGGATTTTTACTCTAAGGCTCAGTCCTCTGTTCTTAATGCTACCTAGCTAATGCTGGAAATGGCAAATATGTATTGTGGGGTGGGAGGGGGGAATCTTGGAAACATATGTTCAGTACAACTAACCAGTCTCATTTGGGGGGACCCTGAATAAGCTTTCCTCCTGAATCAACTTTCGATGCATCTTATTCACTTCTCCAGCATGGTATATTCTCCGCTCCTCTGGTGTCTCGCATACAAGTGAGTTGATTATCGCTGAGCCTTGGTTGAGGTGATCTCGTGCCACCAAGACAAACACTGCTTGTGTAACCTGTAAAAGAGACGCTTTCATGTTAAGTGAACCATCTTAGTATGAGAAACACCAGGGGGGGGAAAAAATTCAAATGATCCCTTTGTCATTTATCATGTCTAACAGACTAATTACTAGTTTCAGGGTAAATGTATCATTTTCAGGACACTTATTTCATTAGAACATGGCTTCCTTAATATATCTATATGATAACATCCCAAAAGAGGCTTAAAGAAGCAGTACCAAACCACTATCAATCTAAGTCTTAAGCAGACCTTTCACTCACATACTAATATCAACCACCTTCTAATCAAAATAAGGTAGATCAAGTGCACAAGGCTTGCAATATCATGTATGCACATGAATGCATATACTTTTTTCATTCTTGTTTGCCTTTTCCTGCCTTAGCGTGGTTGCATCAGTAACAGCTGTGAACAATGGTTTCATTTGCTCACATCCACTCACTAGCTGTCACATATAATGTGCTTCAATCAGAGTCCACCATCCATAGCCATGTCTCACATGCTATTCTATGGTTTCCCCTAGCCACTTCAGACGCACTAGTTCAGGCCAATTCACATTAGCCCATGTGTGCCTCTCACCATCTTTGCTGCTAAGGCCACAATACCTCAAATCCTCTAACACTCCATCCTTCCATCTCCTTCTTGGTCTCCCTCTCATCTTTGTTCCCTCCAGCTACAACAAAGATCCTCTTAGTCTTTCTTCACTCTTCCTCTCTATATGTCTGGACCATTTCAGCACAGCCCGGTCAGCTCTCTTAATCACACTTCACTTACTACCCGAGCAAATGCATGATAATGAGGATGAGAAAGAGACAAGCATGATATGAACTTCAGGATTTTGCAAGTGAGAAGGACTTGGAATTTGACATCATCTCTGACCTGTCTCAAAAATACTACATAAGGATAATAACTAAGGAGCCACTCTGTCTTTACACTAATATTAGAACAGCTTTCAAGCATATGGCTAAGGAAACATTTAGCAAGTTGTCTATATACTACATAAGACCAAAACAAGAATATGCTCAAATTTGAACACATCTCAAGGACACAGCCATAACAGAGAAGAGCCAGAAGCAGAAAACAAAGATGGTACCAGAATTAAGAGAGCCAAGTCATAGAGAAAGGCTTGGGGCTTTAAGTTTACCCACCTTTAATGAAAGAAGAGTAAGGGCTGACCTACTTACAATCCTGTTTTAAAGCAAATTGATGATATGGACAGTGAACAATTCTTTGAGAGATGCTGGGGTAGAACAACTAGAGAACATAACATGAAAGTAAACAAGAAATTTGTTTAATAATATGTAAATAATTACTCTTACAGTATCAGAGTGATGGACAAATGGAATAAGATAAATGGGGTCATGGTTAATGCAGACAGCATACATAAATTTATGAAGCTCTAGGACATCACAGAACATTCAAGAGTTGCCCCCCCCCCCAAAAAAAAAAAAAAAAAAAAAAAAAAAACATACATATAATTAGCAATTACTTAAACAGATAAAGTCCAAAGTTGGCTTGATACTTGGGTGATGAAATTCAACCCATGCAAATGTAAAGTAATGGGGATGGGACAAAGTGAAAGGCCTCAATATGATCATCATTTTACAGGAAATATGCTTCAGGATTCAGTGTGTGTGAACTGGGAAACTGACATCATTCCTAACCTGTCTGAAGAGTCCCACATTAAGGGGGCTCTGAAAGAAAAGAAAGGTGGCAAATATGAAAGACAATACATTTCTCATTACAAAGTTGTCTGAATTTCCTTGAAAGTTTTCCAACAGTCTGCCTTGTTCAGACTGTCAAGGTTGTCAAGCCCATGTTGTCTTTGGATACAAGCTGTCAGTTCCTTTATCCTCCTGAACAGGAAAGAGAGTCATTCCTTTCTGTCTTTTGTCCTTTTCATCATTTGTTCACATGTTTGTCCCTAAGTGTGACTGTCTCAGTAATGGACTTCTGATAGCAATGCTGATATTTTTTGAAAATCATCAATTATGAAAAGAAAGGATGCATATACAGAAAGTTCCATTATATACAATACCATCACAAAACAGAACAATTATTATATACACTAAAAAACATTGGTAAACTCCTAGAATCTCAGCAATAGCCACATCCCATGAAGGTCAACTATAGGGGACAGTCTACTGTATGTTAAAGAATTCATATCTTCTATGGATCTGGCTACTATCTAGCAAATAAATTTTCATAATGGCATAAACTAATATTCAGAAACCAGTTTCAGACACTTAGCCATCTAACATCAAGCAAATGACCTAGTAATTGCATTTTGGCTATAATGTCAGCATAAGTGGATTACAGAAATCCCAATACATAGATGATTCTGTATCTTGGAAAGGAAAAACTAATTAATGAATGTTAAGAGCTGATTGCAGATTCACCAATTCAAAGATAACTATAAAAAATCCTGTTTGTCTCCATACCTGTTTCCATAAACCATCAATATGCTGTTCCACTGTGATGATAGTTTCCATAGATGAGCGGCCAGCCCATGAAACATGCCCAGAAAGCTTGATGTCCTTATCAGCATGTAAAGCTACCCCTTCATCAAAATCAGTCCGGTCCATAAGGGCAGTAACAATAATGTAGGGGCTGGGCATACCCTCTTTCTGACGAGGGTTTTGCACATGTTTATAGCAGAGCCATACTGTAAATAAAAACAAATAAAAAATGGAACACCTAGATGAGGCATCCACCAGAATTTCAAATACACATAAAAATTCATTTACATAAGTCTTCTTTCATACAGACAATCATATCACCATTTTCTATTGCTTTTAATCTATTTTTTCTGTTGACTCCCAATTCACTTAGTATTTTTCTCCTTAAACTAACCTTTACTCATCTCTCCTGCAGTCTACCTCTTCTTGTACCTGAAACTATACTACTATAAATTTTCTATAACAACTTATCTACCCTATATTCATTGTTATTATATCTGAAAAGACTTACATCTATTCATCACACAAATAGCATTTGCAGAGAAGTCATGATCCCAATTAGTTATGATTTTACGAATAACTATATCTAAAATTACATTATCAAGCTACAATAAATATGAATCCAGATAAAGACAAAACAAATAAATTTACCATAGCTTAGTTGACAAAGAAATCAACTTCAACTCTTTTTCGAAAATCAGATGCAAGTCCTTTCCATCTGCTTTCACCCACTTTCTGAAAACTGGCAATTAATCTGACACATTTCTGTACACATAAAATACACAAGACTTTGACACATTTCTGTACAAATTGAATAAACAATTTAGCCTTTTCCATTCATCCACTATTCCAGTAACAGACACAACTTTCCCAAACTTTTTTTTACTCCTAGTACTTCGTTTCAAACACAAAGTTCTAAACGAATGACACTAAAATTAGTTAATTCACAAAACCATTCTATTCAAACAATTATTTTTCATTTGAAAAAATCTAAAGCTGGCAGGGCATACAATTCATCTTATGCATGTGCTCTAAGCAACTAAATAAGCCATGAAAGCTCTGTCACTTGCTTAGTTCAAGCAATGAGCCCCTAATATATGCCTTACCTTGCTGAACAAGGATTCTGTTATATAGGGCTCCCACTGTGCTCAGGAAGTTGGCTACATCCACACACAAGACTACAGGTCAAAAAGTGTGTGGATGTTGTATGCAACTATTTGAGGAAAGCACAGAGCAACTGAGAAGGTGTTCAATGCCTTCAGTGTGAAAAACTGCATCCTGTGCAAGAGGCGTCTTTTGATATGCTGGATAAAGTGTTTGCAATGGAGAAGCATAACTTGTACATGCCTGGGGAGTGTAGTTTCAGAGGGTCATTTGTTTGGTGGGATGTTTAACTCCTTCAGGCTTATATTTACATGAACTGGGCAACTCCTCAAGCCATAAATTAATGCAATGAGTTTCATGCCTCTATTTGAAGGCCACCCACTAAGCCTTGGCGATTACTAAGCTAGAAGTAAATGACAATTTCTCCTCACAGTCAGTCTACTTCGAGCCATACTAAAGAGATTTCGAAGAAGGAAACTAAGCAACTTTTAGCTAGTTCCAAAGGACCTGGCATATAATCCTAAATAATATGACAATGATTTTTTTTTATGTTTAATGCTCCAGTCACAGACAAAAGTCCACATCAAGGCCAGGCCCTAACTGAAGAATAGTGAGAATTAACAAACAGGAAAAAAAAAAGACATGGAAAGTGTTTACAAATTTTATCATGTGGAAAGAGATTTGATTGACAATGACTTCTGCAGCATTGAAAGTTGTCTAAGATAGGGCAGGAGGAGGGTGCTAGTAAATGTGGAAACTTTGGAGATAGTGCATGCCCACACCTGACCTTGACAACACTACATCTGAGCGTTACAGATGGTAACATGAGACTTGAATACTCTACAGTTACATAAAAGTTATCTGTGAATTACAGATTATAACAAGGAAATATCCATCATATCAAATAAAACAGGAGCAAACAAAGAAGGTCCACATATGTTCACATCCATTACCTAGCTGTCATGTGTAATGTATCAAAACCACAGCTTCCTATCCACAACCAGGCCCCACACACCTTTCCATGGTTTACCCTGGATGTTGTACATGCCCTGGTTCAGTCCTATCTATTTATCTATCTATATCTCTAATGCCTGTTCCAACTGGAACTCCCTCAAAGAGGTGGCCACAGCAATAGAGTCCCCACAACTAAAGAACTCCAATGCCACTTCTTAGCCTTTAGTGCCTCACCCTTCACAAGCCACTGGCAGAGGGCAATCTAGTGCAGTGTTTGCAGAGACTCCTACCTAATGTTCCTAATGACTACTATCTAATGCTCCTACCAAATACTTCTAACTATTGCTTCTCCCTAAATGTTCCTATCTACTACTTCTATCTACTGCTCCTACCATTTTGCCAAAAGGCAGGGCTAGTACATGGTGCTCACCACAGGAAAATCTAGTTACAAAGAATGAGTTACAGGAGTTAAGTGTTGTCAAGTCTTACATATGAAAAGGAGAGACTGTGTATCTATGGAGAGAATGCCAGTAGTCTATATGTTAGTGAAACAAAAAGAAAACACAGCTACATGGGTCTGAGGACTATAACTTGACAACCACTAAGTGCTGGGTCACTAAGCAGATATCGCTAACTCTCCTGATACCGAGCAGGTAGTACTGGTAATATACCTCCCTGATCATTGGCTGTCAACCAACTACTACCTAGGTAGTAGTTGGTTCAGTCCACTGACAGCAAGTTAACCCCAGTATACCAAATCATTCCAATTCACTCTATCACACGCACACCTTTCACCCTTCTGCACCTTCTGGCCCCGTTCTCTCAAAATCTTTTTCACTCGATTCTTTCGTCTCCAATTTGATCTCCCTATTATCCATGCTCCCTTCACTTCTTACATATATATCCTTTTTGTCAACCTCTCCCCACTTATTCTCTCCATAAATCCAAACCATTTCAGCACACACTTCTGCTCTCTGAACCATACTTTTTATGACCACACCTCTCTTATCCTATCATTATTTACTCAATCAAAACCCTTCACACCACATTTTGTCTTAAAACATTTCATTTCTTTTACATCCACCTCCTCTTTACAGTCTTATCTACAGCCCATGCCTCACATCCATATAATATCATTGGGACTACTATTCCTTCAAACATACCCATTTTTGCCCTCCCAGTTAATGTTCTCTCTTTCAACAAATTTTTCAGTGCTTCCAGAACTTTGCCTCCTTCTCCAACTTATGACTTACTTCCACTTCCATGTATATATACCAAACTAGTTAATTATTTCATAGCACAAAATGGGTCCCATTTTTAGCGAATGCTAAAGTCCCCTTAAGACAAAAGCTCCTGTACTTTATTAAAAGTATCTATGCAAACAATGATAAAAATCCTATGGGAAAATACTAAAATGTTGAAGGAACATTATAAATATGTTACTATACTTACAAATACATTATCAACACTAACAGCATACCCTACTGACCAACACAGAAATTAATTTTGTGATACCAAGATTCTAATTCTACAATATATTTCAGTGTACTTTCTGTGGATTACATGTTTTGCATGAGGTCATAATCCTTACCAGCAAAGACATCAAGATCTTCTAGGAGACGTCCAATCCTTACTCCACCCAAAAAATTGACGTATTTCTCCCGAAGCCTTTCATCTGAACCTAGAGGAATAACAGCACAATCCCAACTATCCTGTTGACAAGAGATGATTGTCTTTTCACTTACAATGTACATATATATAATATATATATATATATATATATATATAATATATAAATTACATTTTCCCTCAAGAATGCATTCATTAAAGAAACAGCAACGTTAGATGAGTTCTATATTTTCCCTAGAATTACACCTTATCTTCAGTCTGACCATACTGTTTATAAAATTCACAATGTTTATAATATTAACGGGTGAATGCCAATTCCGAAAAAGCCAACAATATCATATGAATTTGGTGTGCATATTTGCATAATAATTGTGCTCTTCTTTGATGGGCAGGGAAGAAATCCATATGACGTCTAGAACACATAGCAATGCACTAACAATGTGCCTTTTAAACAATCAAAGCTTGTGCTGCACTTGATGGAAAAAGATATGAGAGGATATATCTATGCTCAGTATTTAGTTAAAATTCTGACATCTTCAATAAATCAACATTAAGATAACGAGATGGTCAATTGCACTTTACCTCATAAAAGTGTCAAACCCTGTCTTGAAATGAAAGCAAGAAATGTCAAGAAAAATAATTAAAGTTGCACTACACCTTAAATATATGAAGTAAAATATAAACCTCAAAACATATCGAGAAAAAAGAAAAGCTATTAATCACAATTGTAAAATTGCCTTTAAGAGCCTGATAGAATATGCAAATTCTATCTTTGAAAAATCTTTTTAATTGTCCAAGACTAACTAAAAATAAGTGCAAAGCTTTTTTAGGGGGTAGAGTGGTAAAGGGGAGAATGTGGAAAACACTCCCTTAACATAATGAGCATATTAGGTTGGTTAAATGTATGAAGTGCTTTCTTGTTTTCTCGCTTCCTTTCTACCATCATTTTTCATAAAAATCTATCAAAATGGCAGTCTTAACGTACAACGCAAAATAACGATCTGATAATCCAGTGCCAAGCTACCTCTTCACTCTATCATTCATTACATATATCCTCATTATGATTCTATTTTTGTCATAAAGAAACAATCAAATTTCAGTAGAATATTCTCAGTAACATCCTGAAAGATAATGACGACTAATGACCAAAATATTTTAATATATCTTTTGTTCCTACAAACACAGACGATCTTCATTATCTCATATAACTTACTGATTATGCAGTGAAATCATTGTTTACATAATTACTGGGGTTGCTACACTGTCAAACTGTCTTTTGTATATCCTACATGGGCCACTGTATAGCTGTATACAGTACAACTGATACTGACTGAGTGATGAACATTTACCTTCATGGTACGGGAGGGCAGTTCATCTTGGGATACCGGCAATAGTTCTAACAAAAAACTGCGATCCTCTTTCTGATGGAAACTCTTTGCTGCTCCAACAGTATCTTTTAAGTTTCGTATTACTGGAATGAAAAATTAATACTTCATCTTGGTATTTCATGATATTCTCCTAAATACAGTTCCAAATATAAATAATTACTATTACCAGATTAACAGATAAACTGCAAACAATGTTTTTTTCTTTTCTTTCATGCTTGTTCTCTATTTCCCAGAAGTGAAGTGGCATCCAGAACACAGACTGAGCTGTAAAGGGACTCCTTAAAGGCTGGAGTGTTAAAAAAAAAAAAAAAAAAAAAAAAAAAAAAAAAAAAAAAAAAAAAAGCACATCTGAGGAGCTGTGGGAGGAGGAAGGAGTTTACAACTTACAAGAGGTATGAACAACAGTGCATACCAACAGTATATAAAAAAGGGGTTTTCATTCAGTAACAAAGCTGTAACTAGCAAACTGGTTATTCAATGACTTATGGCAGAGAAAAATCATGCAAGTGTCTTCTGAATTACGAACAAATAACATGAGATCAATTTATATTCTGGCTTTTTTAAGTTGATGCACCACTTCTGGAAACCATTCTAAAAAGATGTCTGTGTATGCCAGGCAGCCAGTTATTGTTCTGAGTGCTATTTTGTAACTTGTTGTATTTGCTTTTGAGAGGGTGGATGACCAGGCAGGTGAGGTGTAGTTTGAGGAGGAGTAAACGAACTTTTAGTTGGGGATTCTAAGGGATTTTTTTTCTTGGCTAAATCTGGTACCACTAAATCTTTTGATCCAAATATGGTAACAGTAAGTATGGTACCAGAAATTAGTCTGAGGGCATTTAGTTTGTTTTTTGCTTTTGTGTTTACATCATCTTTGACACAGGGTCACTGATCAGTCAAAGACAGATCTGCAACTGAATAAGTAGGCTAATACCCAAGGTAGGCTTGTTCAGCAATGGGCATGAGGCAGTTATCTTCTCAGAAGACAGAGAATTAAGTTCATGGGAATTTCCAGTACTGGAGAAAAATAGGGAATAAGAAAAGTAAAAAAGTTGAAATGTTGAAGAATGAAAGAATGAGGGCTAAATATGAGGTTAAAAACATTAGCTTTTCCATAATTATTGCTCTTTAATTTATTCTCAACAAGACAACATGTCCAAGAATAAGAAAATAAATGTTACTAATGGGAAAATATTTACCATCTCTTATTTTCTTTGGAGGAGAATCATCCTGCACATCCATATATAACTGTCTGACTTGTGTCAATGAAGCTAAGCTTCTCTGAAGCCCATCTGCAGACAGTCTTCTCCATCCCTGGGACCTGACACTAAACAAAGCAAACATAACTTCAACACCTGTTCACAGAGGGATGACATAATTTTCAGTTTCCATAATAAGCATCATTCACAACATAAATCATGGCATCACAAGAGCTAAACTAAGACATCAGTTACCTAAAATTATTTAATTCTATTCATCTAGTTTATCGTGCTAATTTACATTGCTACCTATGCAGAATCTCCACAACCTAGTCAAGGCACTTTTCAGCCCACTTCTCCATATTTACTCCTCTGAGGCACATATAACCTTCGATTGTTCTTCTGCCTATTCTATCCTCTTACTTCAACTCATTTTACATGGGTAAAAAGGTTGGAAAGATAAATGAGAGCAAGATTCAGGAATATATTTTTTCAACTGATCTCAACAAGGTCTTCTTCAGGAAAATGATACATCATGACAGGTTCTCATGCTCATAAACAAAATTAGAGGACCAAGGAATTGGATGCACATAAGAGTTACAACCCACCTAGTACATTCCTGATATTCACCTGCCATAAACTGGCCAATCACCAAGGTGCCACTTTAGTGATTCTGTTTCTTTTAACAATAATAAGGGCTATTGGACCCATGCTCATGTTCATCTAGTACTTTCACTTTTTTGTTTTGAGTTAAAGGTCTTCTTCCACATTTTGGTGGGTGCACTTGTAGAAGCCATGCTTATTGGAAGCTTAGGCATAGTTGAGACGGGTACACATAAGGAAAAGTGTAGAATTATACGAGTGGCAAATGATACATATCTAGACCCTGAATACCATCAGTGAACTAATGTGGTGGACAACATGGTTTAGGCAGCATGGCATATACAGCATCTATTGGGGACAGTGTGTAGCCAGCTGGATTAGCCCTGTATTGTGATGGCTCACAACATACAAACAAAATGGGAGAAATTTAGGTACTTGTGATATGCCAAAACTGATGCATCATATTGCACTTTTTTTTTTTTTTTTTTTTTTTTTTTTTTTTTTTTTTTTTTTATTGTGACAACACC
>JAYMFT010411202.1:0-33381 GCA_038088735.1 Panulirus argus | reverse complement strand
ATATATATATATATATATATATATATATATATATATATATATATATATATATATATATGGGTATGAGTGGATGCAGCCTTTCTATGTCTGTTCCTGGCTCTACCTCACTAACGGAGGAAACAGCAAGCAAGTATGAAAAAAAATATTTGTATATATATATTTATTACAACACTTCATAAAACCCACCTATGTCATTATACTTCAGTTGATACAGAGTTCTCTCTATACTTGAGGTTAATAAAATACCTCTTCATGAGAATACAGCCCAACTTTCTTATGCAACATAAGATTAGTCGGCTTATGGAATGCTAGGCAAACTTACTTGGATAAATACTACCCACCTCCTTGAATTTTAAAACCTGCTTAGTATTCACTGTGCAAATGTATTCCTGTTCCCTGTGTCTAACTGAGTGCCTGAAACTCTGTAAGCCCTTAAATCAAGAATGATCTAGAAAGCTGTATCAGAACTCACAGTTACACATCTCTCTACCTACATACAGCATCAATATCATTCTCTTTTCATTTCTATGGGGTGGATGAGGTACACAGTGCCAAACAGTTCCTTAAATCACTATACCTTTAGTTACAACCCATATTCTAAACTTGTTGAGCACACTTTTGACACTGAATGTACAAAGAGTGATGTCTGGAAGATTGTTACCCATAACTAACAAATCAACAAACAAATAATGAGGCACACCTGGGTTCTATTGAAAGGGTTTTGGCGTTGTCGATGCGGTGCTTTGGGAGGCTGCATGCTACTGTCATCACCTCCTCCCTTAGCCTGCTTTTCTGCCTCTGAAAAGTTATATTCATCATAGAGTTCAAATGCACATAATACAGTACTGTTTACTTGACACAGTCTATTAACTTTTTAAAAGCGTGCTGAATAAAGTAAAATATTTGTGATAAATCTGAAAAATAACACTTGAGTACATGTATATATACTGAACTATACAGCAGTGAAACTCATTTGAAATATTCCATTATGTATAATCATTAGACATTAAGTTTCAAGGATTCATAAAATTCATGCAGAGACTTTTATCTCTGAAACACTAATGGCAATAAATATAAAAATATTCAAGTTCAGTGTTATTAAGATCTGAGTATACTTCACAATAATATACTCATATCATGAAAATCAGCAAGCAGAACACTTTCTATTAAAAATAAAATACATATGTGAGGGCAGACAAGTTGGAAATGAAATGCCAAAGGACAATGTGTGGTGTGAAGGTTGACAGTGCAAAGTGTGGTTGTAAATGTAGTCTGATTGAGGGAGCTCACCAGGGGGTTCTGATATAGTACAGACATATGGAGAGGATGAGTAAAGAAAAACTTATCAAAAAGATCTATATGTGAGAAGTGGAGGGAGGAAAGAGGAGAGAAAGACCAAGATGGAGATGAGAGGATAAAGAGAAAGAGACTATGGTTATTGGGGTCTGAGCATTCAGAAGGGTGATAAGCATGCATGGGATAAAGTGAACTAGTAGACAACATGCTATTAATTGGACATACCAGGATATATGAAACAGTTATGGTAAACTGTGGAATAGTCTGTGGGGCTTCGATGTGGATGGCAGGCACTGGGGGCTGGAAAGCCTCCTCTAAAAGTTGGCACAGAAGAAAAAGTCATGTAGGAATGTGTGAGTGTTAGGAAGCGAGACCTAGCCTGATGTGGGTAAAAATGAGATTGGATAAAGAGTGGTGGGTGATGTTCCCAAATCCTGTGTGCTTAAAATTATATCATGAGGTTGTATTATTGGGAGCACAGGCCTGTCAAAGAACTTATCACTCCAAAGTAGTTTTTATTTCCCTACTACTGGAAGTAGCACAGCCTAAGGCTGCTGGAGCCTTTTGTAAGGTTCTAGATGACAGCAGTACTCTTTCATAGAAATTAGTCTTTGGGTAATAAGAAATCACTATGCACCTGTAAGTGACAGAATGAAGGAAGAGAGGCGAGTGTTTTGGGAATAGCTTTGTGAGTTATTAAACATTTTTGATCCATGGGATTGGGTCAAGTGATGGGTGTTTTGAATGCATGATAGGGTACCCACTGACATAAATGAAAATCTTAAACAACTTGGGGAGTTGTGTGATGTAAAAGGAGTGGTGATTGTGAAAACTTGGTTTAAAAAGAGGGTCATACATAAGTATATGCAGGTGAGCAGGAGACATGGTAAGCAAGCATGATTGGATTATGTTCAAATTGATTAGTGTGCAAAAGAGAGGCTTGAATGTGAATGTGCTGAGAAGGACCACTGAAGGTTTGCAGATTGTTAGGAAAAGAGGAATTGATACTGGTGGGAAGAAGTTGGTGAAAATGAGTAGGCTTGGAAATGAGAAACTATGAGACCTGCATGACAAAAGGTGAGAATAAATAAAGCTAGGGAGTGAATGATGAATGGGAGAGAAGTGTGTGATATGCAGAAGGTGGGAAGCAGGCTTAGAGCAATTATAAGACTTATGGTCAATTACAAATACTCTTATAAGGGTTTAATTAACAAAAATTACAATTACCTGCATAATAATCTCAAATCAGCCATTACAGTTACATAAAATGTAATCAACTGCACATTACAACTGCTTCAATCCTTATTACATGGATCTGCATCCATACCCAATATTAGCCACTCAATAATTCTGATATGGCAACACTGTCACTGAACATAAGAAGGTTCACATTTGGTGTATGAGTATTGGACCTGACTCAAACATGAGTCAAGAGCATATGGAGGCATTTCCTCAATGCCTAAATGAATTGAAGTTGGTCTTTTGGGAAAAGTAATGATGTTATGTATGAAAAGAAAGAAAACGAAAGGAAAACGAAGAAGAATTTACTCAGACTAAAACGGTATTCTGAAAAGTGTTATATAACGTACGAGATATTCCCTCTGAAAATGTAGATTTTGAAGGATAAAAAAGCATGAGATCTGAAAGAGAGTACTTGCTTGATGGGGGTTAACAATACTGTGTAACCCCCAAACTGAGGTACATTCATGAGGATTAACCATTTATGGCCATAGTAAAACGTCAATCTGGCACATGCTCATTCACAATAACCATATAGGAACATTTCTTTCCCATGACATCATGGCACAGAGGTGAAGTCAGGCCTAGTACTGTCTCAAATGCATTCATTCACTAACCATTAGGGACTCTGCCTTAGGTCTGTTACTATCTGGAATCAAGAAAGGTTTTTGAAAAGGAAAAAGAAGGATGGAATGGGGAAATACGTCAACCCCTATAGGGCTCAGCCTACTTATTGTAATGTGTTCATCCTTCAAAACCTACATAATCTCCCTTATGGACAGAGCCCAAGGAGCATTTGAAAACAAAACAATATGAAAGATGGATGCCTTAGAATAAAAAATTGGAAAATTAAAGAAAGGACCAACCCTTTATGACAACTGACTCCTGTTGTGGACCATCTTCTTTTGATGGTGGCATGCACAAAGTCACTCAAGGAATGGCAACAAATCTTAACAGAGGTATTACTGAATAATTATATTTATTGGTTGCCTACAGCTCCTTCTGCTAATTCCAATGATCAAGAGGTTCTTTCAGAAAGCCAATTAGAGCTAACTGTGTTCTAAATGATGGCCCTGGTTGTGCAAAGGGATACCAGCTCCTCTTTTGAAATGGAAATGTGGATGTTGATTAAATTAAAATGAGTAAAATGAAAAATTTGTCTCTAAATGAAATGACAGGAAAAGTATATACCAGGTGGTTTTCAAAATAAGTCACATTAGAATACAGGAATACTGGGTAGACACATAAGGTAGTAGTTGGTAGGAACACTAGGTAAGAGCCTCTGAAAACACTGCACTAGAGTTACCCTATGCCAGTGGCCTGTTAAGGGCTAGACTCTATAGGCTGTGGCACTAGAGTTCATCATGTATGGAGATTCCTTTGCTGTAACTAACCCCTTGTGGGAGTTCCAAAGGAAATGGGCTTCAGAGATATAGGTATACAGACAGACACATTGGAAAACAGACTGCAGATGCCGGAGAAATACACGAGGAAAAAAAGTCTACCACATGAGTTAAGGTCTAGGGAGGGACACAACACTGCTACCACCTAAGCCCTCACTCTTCTTGGCAACAGAGTAAGAAAGAGAAAATAATTCACAGATTGTATGGGTACTGGGTATAAATATGACATAACTAAACGTTAAAATATTGCAGTTACAGAAGCGATATGAAAATGAAAGGAACATAGTAAAGAACATAATACAGAAGCAGAAGTGTGAGATGTGCCAAAATTAAAAAACAAGTATGGATTATTGATAAGTGAAAGTACAACAGCAACTGAATAAACATGAAAAATAAAGTATTCTGATGCAGTACAGTATGCAACATGAAGGGTTAAATGCACTGACTGTTACAGTAGGTAGTAGTTGGTAGGCAGCCACCAACCAGGTAAGTATATTACCAGTACTACCTGTCAGGGTATTGGTAGGGTCAGTGACAAGTGTGGAGTGAGCCAGCACTTCCATGGTTGTTAAGTTACTCTCCTTTGACCCAGATAGCTGTCTTTTCTACCTTACCCACACATGGACAGCTGGCATTCTGTCCACATTCATACACTCTCTTCTTGTCACACATAACACTAGACAAACACTTAACTAACACCTCTCATTCTTCCTATATCTAGATTTTTCTGTGGTAAATGCTATGCACTAACCCTGCCTTTTGGTAAAATGAGAGAAGCAATATAGAGAAGTAGTTGGCAGGAGCATTAGGTAGAAAAATTAGGTAGTAGTAGTTGATAGGAACATTAGCTGAGAGACTATGGTAGAAGTAGTAGGTTGGATCATTAGTTAAACACATTAGGTAATAGTATTTGGTGGGAACATTAGGTGAGTGCCTCTGGAAACCCAGCACTAAAGTTGCCCTCTGCCAGTGGCCTGCTAAGGGTGAGGCACTACAGGCTAAGAAGCAGTACTGGAGTTCAGCAGTCATGGAGACTTTTGCCATGGCCACTCCCTCGAGGGAGCTCCCATAGGGAACAGGTGTCAGAGATACAGAGAGATAGACAGATATAGATAGACAGACTGTTACAGTCTTTTTAAGAAGAAAGGAAATAAATGAACAAATTGAAATGGAAAAAGTTTCCTCAGGTAAAGGAATAAGGAGTAAAGAAAGAGTCTAAATTTAAGAAAAACATGTTATGCTACACAAGACTTAGAAACTTCTTGCAACAGGGAACAAATGTTGTAACATTAAAGAAAGTAAATATGTGATATGGGATGATGGCATGAGGCATGGGTATTGGTATAATAGGTTAGAGGTCATGGGAATGCAAAACAGTATACAAGAGAGGAAGCTTTTACAAAGGGAGTGCAGAGATGAGCAGAAATGTGGATAATGATGGAGAAACTAGAAAAGATGTAACTACACTGTCTTGCCCCAAATTGGTTCTTCTAATTACATCCTCATAAATGTATCTATGTCAAAAGCACCTCCCCCTCCAGCAGCCCCTTCTATGCATAAATAATGGCACCTCAACAAAGATTACTAGAATAACTTACATAGCTTCTTTTCTGACTTTCCTTGGGTAATCTACTGCCTCTTATGTGGTGATGCTTCTGTCTCTGCCAGACACATAGCAGAGGTTATTCTTGCGGAAATGGAAGCATTTATCCCCTTGTCCTCCAAGATGACCTCTTCTTCCAATCCATGGTTTAACTGTTCTTGCTCTGAGGCCATTCAGGCAAGGGATCAGGCATGTCAGGCTTGGAAACACTCTCCTTCCTCTGATTCCTATTCAGCTTTTATCACTGCCCATAATCAATGCAAGTATGTAATCCATGAGGCAAAGTGTTCCTTTACTCAGAGTGTGATAACCTCTCCTCATCATCCACTGATAAGTCTTTCTGGTCTCTAGCTAAGGGCATCTCTAACAACTTCTGTTGCTCTACCTTTCCTTCACTATTCTGTTTTGATGGTACAATAGCTGCTTCTCCCATACACAAAACCACTCTCTTTGCTTCCCATTTTTCTTCTAACTCCACCTTGATGCCTCTACCATTCCTCCATCCCTTGATGCTCCCCTTACTAATCTTATGCTCCTCCTCATAATCTCTTCAGAATGTCCGAAAAGCTTTTCTTCTGCTCTTCTGGTTTGATCAAGTAAGTAATGAAAGGATAAGAGAGATGTGGTGTAATAAGAAGACTGTGGCTGAGACAAAAGAAGAGGGTATGCTGAAATGATATGGCATATAGAGAGAATGAGTGACAAAAGGCTGACAAAAAAGATATATGTCTTAGAAGTAGGGGGAACAAGTAAAATGGGGGGACCAAATTGGAGATGGAAGGATGGAGTGAAAAAGATTTTGAGAGATCAGGGCCTGAATATGCTCAAGGGTGAAAGGCATGCATGGAATAGAGTGAATGGGAATGATGTGGTATACTGGGGTTTATGTGCTAATGATGGAGTAAACTAGGGCATGTGAAATGTCTGGGGTAAATCATGGAATGGTCTGCGGGGCCTGGATGTGGATAGGGAGCTGTGGTTTCGGTGCATTATACATGAAAGCTAGAGTATGGATGTGAGAGGATGTGGCTTTTCTTCATCTATTTCCCAGTGCTGCCTCGCTGACATGGGGGACGGCTAACTATTCACTCTCTTCCTGCTCATCACACCTTTCATTCTTGATAAAAAACCTCTCACTGCTTCTAAAACCTTAACTCCCACACCATACATTCATAAGACCATCCACAAAGCATCTCTATCAACCATATCATATGCCTTCTCCAGATCCTTAAATGCCACATATAAAATCCAACTGTTTTTCAAAGTATTTCTTTCTCACATTCTTCAAAGCAAACAACTGATCCACACATCCTCTACCACTTTGAAACCACATTGCTCCTACCCAATCTGATGCTCTGTACATGGCATCATCCTCTCAATCAAAATCCTCCCATACAACTTACCAGGTATACTCAACAAACTTATCCCTCTGTAGTTTGAACACTCACCTCTATCCCCTTTGCCTTTATGCAAAGGTACTCTACATGAATTGCACCAATCCTCAGGCACTTAATCATGATTCTTACATACTTAGAATATTCTTACCAACAAAGCAACAACACTGTCATCCCCATTCTTAACAGATTCAGTTGCAATACCTTCGACTCCTACCACCTTGCCGCATTTCATTTTTCGCAAGGCTTTCACCACAGCTTCTCTCATCCCCAAACCACTCTCCCTGACTCTATCACTTCGCATACCATCCCGATCAAAACACTCAATACTACCAACGTATTCCCTACATGTCGTAGAAGACGACTAAAAGGGGTGGGAGCGTGGGACTGGAAATCCTCCCCTCGATTTTTTTTTACTTTTCCAAAAGAAGGAACAGAGAAGAGGGCCAAGTGAGGATTTTCCCTCTAAGGCTCAATCCTCTGTTCTTGATGCTAACTCACTAATGAGGGAAATGGCGAATATGTAAGAAAAAAAATATGTTTATATATATATCCCTGGGGATATAGGAGAAAGAATACTTCCCACATATTCCCTGCATGTCGTGGAAGGTGACTAAAAGGGGTAAGAGTGGGGGATGCAATCGCCCCTCCCTCCAATTTTACTTTTCCAAAAGAAGGAACAGAGATGGGAGCCAAGTCAGGAATTTTCCCTCTAAAGCTCAGTCATCTGTTCTTGAAAGCCACCTTGCTAATAAGGGATATGGTAAGTATGCATGAAAGAAAGAAAAGAAATATACAGCATTAATGAGATGGCCTTGATTAGGGCCTAAGTTGCCCATGCCATCTCAGCTAACATAAAAAAATCAAAACAAATGACGGTGAAACAGAGAGCAGATTTCACAGATGTATATTTAATAAATGTGCTAGAGTTGCCCTCTGCCAGTAACCTGTTAAGGACGAGGCACTAAAGGCTGAGAAGCAGCACGGGAATTCAGTAGTTATGGAAACTTTATTGCCATGGCTACTCCTTTGAGGAAGTTCCAATTTGATCAGGCATCAGAGATAAAGATAGATAGATAGACAGCTAGATTATGAGTAACATTTTTATTCATTTACAATTATCCCAGGACTAAATTCTAAGAAATAGTCGTGGCATTAACAAGAATCTCTTTCCAGAAGCTCCTGCAGTCTAAGGCTACACTACTTCTGGTAACAGGGAAATGCAGACTCCTCTGAAATGAGATGTTCTTTGCTGAGACTGTACTCCCAGTGATACAGATACACCAAAGGTGACTTCACTTGCAGGATAACCTTGAGCAGGTGGAATCTGGTAACACCTACGAGTTACAAAGATAGATAGGTAGACTGTTTATCTGTGAGGCAGTTATTTGGAAAACCCAAAACAATGGCACCATTCAATTTTTCCCTTCAATTATTTGAGAAATTATCCGTGCAAAGGACACTTAATTTTACTATATTCATAAAATTAATTGATAATTAATGAATTCACACTTCCTACGAAATTTTTTCACAGGATTCTAATAGGATGATGACCCTTACCTCTCCCTCTAGACCTGTTTTAACACATTACCAATTAGGGTATGTTCTACACTTTTCCCTCAAATATCTTTTCCCACTAATAAATATATTACAAACACAATATCTATATATAAATTACTTAAATAATCCCTCACCATACAGTACAAATAAGTAATTACACACAGTTTGTTTTGATTTGTAATATCCAAAATGCCCTATGCACATTGTTGCCAGGTTTTCTCTTGTAAATTATCATACCGAAACTCTACGACTGTTGCACAACCATTTCATAACATTTTCTTGATAATGTACATTGGTATATTTTAATTAATACTGATGTACACTATATGTTTTTCCATATGCCATAGAAGTGAGATTAATACCCTGCTACTTCCAGCAGTAAATATACATTAAAATACTCAGCTTTTTGAATAACCTACAAGTGCAAACAGTGTGGCATTTGCAAAGCACTTGCTTATCCTTGCATTTAAGATTGATGTCAATAAACAAAAATGGTGCAGTAGTCCTACTTAGCTTTCTTCCACCCTCTGGGTGTCAACTTGAAATTGGATGAGATAATGTGATGCTACAGTAGATGAAATCCTATTAATAAAGGTGAAACGATTTATCTATTCACCATGATAATCTTCGATGTATCTATGCAAAACACAAAGCAGCATATGTTCGGAAATATTCTTCAGAAAAACTTATGTATAATATGATGTCTAAGATAAACTTGACTTAGTTTAGTTTCAATTAGAGCAACTCTTTGCAGGAATGCATATATGTTTATTTAGGAGCTCCTGTACATTGTCACCTATGGCAATAAAAAAATTTTCTTGTTGCAACGTAAATACAGCACTTCTATTACTTTTCTGTATTTTCCAAGTCAAATTTTAATCAATCTCATACTCAAAAAATTTGTTTAACCAGCACCACCAAAGTCCTGAAAGTGCAATTTAATAAGAAGTATACTGTAATATATTTTGGTGAAGTGTGCAGAAGATATTTGGAAGAAGTAATCACAAGTAAACACAGAGATCTTGTGTTCCACGATAAAGATTAATGGGTAAGTCATACAACTGTGACTGGTCATTAAAAAGAACCTAAGAAAGAAATACTGTAAGGGAGAACTAGAAGTAATGTGAAAGCTTGGTATAAAGAAAGTAGTTATGTATGACATATTCAAGAGGCTTCAATAATGGAAATCATTCTTTCTCTAAGCAAAGGCAGGTAAAAAAGTGAAAGCAGTTGGAACGAAAAAGCTACAAAACATTTGAAAAATTACAAGAATTAGCACACACTAATGTTTCCAGATTAGTATTCATAACTTAAGCAATTCTCATAATATAACACTTTTGATAGTACCTGTACTCTGTGAAAGAGTGCTGATATTTGGGAAATTCACTGTTCTTGTGTCTAGGCACAGCTCAAGCATCCACATGTCACCACAGTCTATTGTTTGCTTAGTTCCAAATTGCTGAGCATAGCTATCAAAATGAAGCAAGTGACACTACAATACCTATTTTGTCCTTTTAGCACACCACTAATTGTTTGGTCTCATTCAGTGTACAAAAAATGGCAACCTTTTTTATACTTATGAAATGGAGCACCAAAAATATAAAAACAGTTTTGTCTTATGAAATAAGACTGAAATGATCATAGTTTTGGAAAATCACATTATATACCAAATTAGCCAATCTCAAGTAAGCAAGTGTACATTCACTTACACTTCAATTTTCTACATAAGCAGTGTTAGGCCCTCTAAACCCTCATCTGCTTACTCTTGCAAAGGGCTGCCACACCCACCCTCACCACCATCATGCTCTCCAACTCTGGCCATCATATAACATCCCTCACTACCACCACTACCTCCCTCCTGGCTACCATACCATCTCTCACCAACACCATATCCTCCTTCTCTGACCACCACACCCCTCACTCCCTGACTAACACAGCCTCCCTCCCTGGCAATCACACCCTCCCTCACCACCAACATTCCCCCCACTCCCTGGCCACTACACCCTTAATGACAGAATTGCATTGTTCTTTGGTATAACCACACATCCCCATAATTTTCCCTCTTTACACTTCCCATGAATTATTTTCCAGAAAATGTCTCATCCCAGCAGCAAGCAATTTCTATTGTCTGATGAATTATCTTAACTATGTATGGGAGCAAGTTGTTCCGCATTTGGCAACTTCCTCAGTATGTCTACAGAGAGACACCAACTTCTATGTAATCACCAAATCAGTAGCTTGGTAGACACTCTATTTTGGAAGCAGAAACAAGGAAGAAACTATGTTAAGTACAATAAATATCTGCAACTGTAATTTTGTTTAAAAGTTATATAACTATCAGGTCCCCTTGATAATCACAATACCCATATTCTAGTAAATTCTGTAATCTGACAACCACTTGACCCCTAAGCTGCCAGATTCTGAGACATTAGAGTGTAATGAACAAAAAAGTGAGGGTCTGGGAAAGATGAGTGCAGTTACAAAATCATTAGAAAACTGCATGGATGAAAGTCTACTAGAAATAGTTTGGACATAAAGAATGTTAGAAGGATAACATGAAGGGTTTTGAGGAGAAACAGAAGTGGATCATGTGATAACATATATGAAGCTGACCTTACACAATGGAAGGAGCTTGTGGATGAAATAAGAAGAGGGAACAGATATGTGGTCTAATGATAAATCAACTTACAGCTCAAAATGAATTCTATGAAACAGTGACAAATACAAAAGTCATGATTCGATCTGTTTTGCTAAAAAAGAGTTAATATCAGTAAGGTTTTAGTTCCTCATCATTGTTTTATCCATATAACATGTTTTGTTAACCTCAGAAGTATTTCTCCAATTTTCTGTTGTCTAATTAATCTTAGGGTCTAAGGGAATGAAGTCAGGCTGATATAAAGATGGAAAGTTGCATGGGAGTGATTTCATATGTGAGCAGTACAAGGGAGAAATGAAATATAAGTAAATCTATGACAATTAAAAATCTGTTAACCTAGACTACTTAAGACAAAATCAAAATACTAAATGAAATGGACATATTTGATGCCACATCTACAACAATGAAAAATGAGTTTTTAATTTTCATATCAAATTAATGTAAATTTTTTACAATACATATAATACACTGTGCTGCAGTGAAAATTCAAGGAGCATGGGAAAACAAGAATTGGGTAGTAAGTCTAGTAATATAAATTAAAAACCTGAAATTACACTGGACTACACAGCATTAACTGGAATTCACAATATAATAACCTATACTCAAACCAATATGGTGGGCAAAACTGTTGTGAGTGTTACTTGCCATGATGTATGCTGAACCAGACACTTCTGCTGTCCTGGCTCCTCGTCTACTAAAAGCTTTCTTTCCTCGTAAGCTATGACCCCAAGTTAGGGGAAACGGTGAAAGTGATGAAAAATAGAAAAAAGACAGACTAAGAGGGAATATGTCAGTATCATGGTTTGTGTGAAGTTCAATATTTAATTCACTGTAGATATCAACTGGAATTAAAAACTCATAACACAAATTACTTGCTGTATAGTCCAAAACAACAAACTCTCATCATTCATTTCAGAAAAATCTACTCCCGCTTTGGCAAAGAGTAACGATTTCTGTGCAACTGTGCAAATACTTAAAACCCTATTTTATGTAAACATTCATTCTTTCATGCTGGCAACTTCACAATTCATAAAGCTGTATCATCAAAATGGAACAGCAGTGTTGCATCTTCCTTTCAAACCAAATCAGGATCATTACACAAAAGGACTGGAAGAGCACTCTCCTTTCTTATTCCTCACACAACACAAAGTACTGGAAAATAATGGGACACATAAGACCATCTCTTAGCATACCTCTTTAATAAATTATAAGAAAATGAAGAGGAAGAATTACAAAAAATTTATGTGGCCAGAGGTGTGTATATTTACAATAATTTTTCTGTGGGTTTATAAGAGAGGATTTTTCAAAAACATCAAGAATTTTGAAATGCAACATTCAGAAAGTATTACTCATCCTCCAACTAATAATTATGTGTGAGTATATTTCAAGGGTAAGGGTCCTTGCAGGCAAAGGAGATTCCAATTTCATGCCTTTATTATGACATTAATGACTATCAATATTCAATATGATAAAGATTATTTCTTTTTATAGGATCACACAATATCGTTGCAAGCTTTAGTTAAGGTGCTTCCTAAAAACTTCATGAACTCTTGAAAAACTTCTATAATCCTGGGCCAGGGTCCTGCTTAGAGCTCGAATGCTTTTAATTATTATTCAATATCATAGAGATAAGATGAAAGACTGCCTATTGCATAATTCTTAAACATTTTCAAATGTAGATGAATTTTTGTAAAGCACAACAAAACCGACATGCAATTTTGTATGAAGAATGAAGAGGGGGCAAATTAAAAACAAAATCCTTAACACTTTGGGCTAAGGGGCCATCCAAATATAATGTGATACGAATATTTCAGGATTCCCCTCAAGTACCATTGCATCAGTTTCTAAAAACAGGATAAGAGGAAGGAGTCAAAGAGTGAAGCAAAGATTTTTCTTCAAAAGCTGGCTTATGATAGGGTGTCTGAATGTGTGTGGTTGTCCCTAACAAGAAAAGAAGGGATAAAAAAGCTGCTATACTTGATGACAGATATCTGGATGTTCTGGTTTGAAGAGAAACAAAGTTGAAAAGTAAGGAGGCAGAGTGGTTTGGAAATGTTCAGGGAGTAAAGTCCAGCGAAGGGGTGACACCTCTGCTGGAAATGAGTTGTGGGAATTCATTATAGAGTGTGAGGAAGTAAGGTCAAAGTTGCTGCAGGTCAGAGCAAAACTAGATTATAAGAGATCGGTGACTGTTAGTCCTTAAGTAACAGGAAGTGCATATTGACTGGGAGGAGTATATGAGAAAGTCAATACAGATCATGAGAATGGTATGGGAGCAGGAAAAGAAGATAAATCAGAGATAGGATAATCAGTTTGAGAGAGAATAAGAAAAGAGAGACAAATGGATGTGACAGCAAGAGGATGGGAAGCTGACAACAGACAAACAAAATGAGAAAGAGATATTTTCTTTTATGTTGGAGGCTTCAGTTATGGACAAATGTCCACATCAAGCCTGGGCCTTAATTGATACACAGAGAGGTTTAAGAAAGGGGAAAGAAAGGACAAGGGAAAGTATTTATGAATTTTGGAGGGAGTGAAAATCCTGTCTTTCAAAATGTGCCATGTCATAATTACTGGAAAAGACATGAGAGAGTGGAGAGTTCCAAAGCTTTGAGGTGCTGGGAAAGAAACAGCTATCAAAATGGCCCATCCTTGTGTTACTAAAAGCCACAAAGTAATCATGTTACCCAGCAGCATGCTGAATACTGCATGATCTAGCTTGTGGTGGGGGAACACTAGCAGCCAGCTCTCAAGAGCAAAAACCAAAGTAATACCTAAAGAAGAGGGAAAGTGTATCAAAATCAAGACAGTATATTTAAGGATTTAAGAAATGAATGTATTTCATGATCAGAGGGACTTGTGGTATGTTTGGGATGAGACGGCATCTGGATTGAGATAGTCATAGTGAATGGGACAGAGATGAGAGGAGGGACTTAAAGCCTTGTATAAAACATGATGCAGCAAAGCATAAAGCAGATGGGACTGCAGTAGAAATCATCATGAATAGGAGTGAGAGTGTTGTTTAATGAATAGTCTGGCTGTCTGATGCATGTTGAGTAAAGTGTATGGGAGAGTGTGACCGATAGGGTGGTACTGTGCTTAGAGGAATTTACAAAGGAAGAGCAATATGGAAGAAAGTCTTTGATAAAAAAGAGTGACTCAGTGATTTGTATTAGTAATTTGTGGATCTGAAGTAAGCACAGAAAGGATTGAGAAAGATGCCTTATGGAAGTTACTTCAGATAAATGGTGTAAAAGACAAGTTACTTAATGCAGTAAGGAGTTTTTAACTGGAAAGTAAGGCATGTGTGTGTGCAGGAATGGAGGAGGCTGAGTGGTTCCCTGTGAAGAAGGATCTGCATCAGAGATGACTGATGTGTTTATGGACAGAGTGAAGAGAGTGGGAAATACAAACGTCCTGGAGCAAGGGGCAAGTTTGCACATTGCTAGAGATGTTAGGGAAGAGCACGGGAACTGAATCAGAAGCTGTTTGCAAATGACAGATCTCTGCTGGCAGACTTCAGAAAAAACTCCAAAATCTGGACACAAAGTCTGGAAGACTGTGTAAAAACAGAAAGTTGAAAGAAAATGTCAACTAAAGTAAAGTAATGACATGCAGCAGAGAGATGAGACAAGGTGTTTTGAGTGCAAGTTTAAATGGGGAGGAACTAGAAGTGGTGCAGTGCTTTAGGTACCAGGGAATAGCTATGGCAGTCGATGGAACTACAGAGAATGAAGTGAGTCACACTAAGGAAGAAGGCTGTGGTCCTTGAATTGAGGATTATGTGGAAGGAAAGTTCAGGTCTGTTTGGGTAAAGATGTGCATGTTTGAAGGTATAGTAGACAAAGCAGTGCAGTACAGATGTTGGTATTGGTTCTTGAAGTTAAAGGAAAGGAAGAGGGTGAATATGCTGGAAATGAAATATCTGAAGATGATACGTGGTGTGAAGTGGGTTTACAATAAAAAATGACACTCTGAGAAATGTGTAGCACTGAACTTTGTCTTATTGGAGAGCCAACCACAGTGTGCTAAAAATAAATTTAGTCACAGGAAGATAATAAGTGAAAGGAGACTGACAAGGAGGATATGTGAGTCAGAAGCAGAGGGAGCAAGGTGAAAGGTGATGGAAGGATGGAATAAAGTGGAGTTTTGACATATCTGGGCCTGAACATTCTGTAAGATGAGAGGTACATGTTTGAGAGAAAGAACTGGGGTGATGTGGGATATGAATAGCTGGGGAGCACTATTATCTTAATGGTCTGCACCAGAGCATATGAAGCAGTGAAGATAAACTATGGAGTAGTCTGAGAGGGCTTAGCTGTGGATGGAAATGACTGGATTTGATACAATGTTCATGAAAGATAAAAGACAGGATGTGTGCAAATAAGGTCACTGTATGTTTGTTCCTGATGCTACCGCACTAAAGAATGAAAGTTTATCAAGTACGAAAGAACAGAATAAGAGTGCAATGTAAACTGGGCAAGTATGATGGAACTAAAATCTAAATGGCCAGCAACTGAATGAAGACTTGATAGCTTAAGACTGCAATGTGCATAAAACAAAAAACTTCTTTATGATATACAAAACTTGAAACAAGACACCACAACATAGAATATTAAAAAAGAACTAATGAAATATAACCCAGTAACATCTGAATGGAAAAGCAACTCAATACACAACAACATTGTAGCTATGACAATGCAAACTTCAAAGAAAAGGCAGATTTAACTATAAACCATGATAAAGAATTACCTTGTTGTATGTTAATAAAAAAATGTATTTACAAGTAACAACAAGATAAGTTAGTAAAGACCCCTGACACTAACCATTAAGTTCATCCAACTGCTTCTGCAATTCAGCCACCATAAGTTTAAGGTAGTCATAAGAAGCTCGAGCTAGTGCCTTCATCCATGCTTCAAGAGATTCTTGTGAGTCTGCAGCAAGGACATACGTCCTTCCACCTCCACCATGAAAAAGTAACTTGAAGGTAAACTGGTCCTCACACTCTGCCAGCTCTGTGGACCAAAGGAAGACTTAGCACTATGTAATGTGTGTATGTGTTCACTTATAAGCGTAATGTAGGCGGGAGCTTTAAAACTCATAGTACCTACTGTCTTAAAGATTCTTTTGAACAAGCTTTAAAAATTTATCTACTCCATCTGTCTTAATAGTTTCTTCACTTAGCTTGTCTCATGTACCCATGACTCAGTTGCTTTATCATTTTTACCTCTTTCAAAAACTACTACTCATTTGGTTCTATTTATATATCTATATCTTTGATGCCCATTCCCTCTGGGAAATCCCTCGAGGTGGTGGCCAAGGAAAAAGAGTCTCAATAACTAGCGAACCCCAGTGCCACTTCTTAGCCTTTAGTGCCCCACCCTTAAGAGGCTACTGGTAGAGGGCAACTCTAGTGCAGTGTTTCCAGAAGCTCCTAACTAATGTTCCTACTGATTACTTCCAGCTAATGTTCCTACCAACTACTTCTAACTAATGTATCTACCTAATGTTTCTTATGTAAATGTTCCTTCCTACTACTTCTACCTGTTGCTCCTACCATTTTGCCAAAAGGCAGAGCTAGCATATAGCACATAGTACTGTCCTGTACACTAAACATTTCTCATCCAGACCTCATAAGAGACTTTTTCCCTTTGAATTCCTAAGTCAATTGATAATGAAGTTTAAATACTTATTATAAATTTTTTACATACTTTTGGCACTAGAGAAAAGATATATAGGTATCAAAATCTTTCCAAAAGCAAGAAATTATTGTGATATACAATATAATTTGTTTGAATAAAGAGTAGAATATCACAAATGAATGATTCACTGCAGCTGAGCTGTGAACAACTTTACTGACTACATTACCTGTATTTAAGACAGCATCAGTCACTACTTTAATATGGAATACCAAATATTTAAACTTATCTATTCCTTAGTTTCTTAAAACAACAGTACACTCACCAATGGTGCATCCCTCAAGAATAATTACACCAATAGGCTCCCGGTCACCCTTCTTTTCAAAGTAAAACAGTAGATTTCCCTTCAAAACAAACCATCGCCTCTGAAAACTTTTGTTGACCTGAAAAATTAGCATATTGTTAGGAGAAAATAAACATCAGCAGCAAAAATTTATCAAAGGGGGATGAATTTTGCCTTAGGCAACATACACATAAGAAAACAACCTTTGCTGTAAACTGTTCTTGAATCACAACACTTGGAAAACATTAAAATTTACAGTGACTCTGCAAGATCTAAGGCATTATGATCCTAACAAGAATCCTTGTGTGTCTTCCCTGCAATACAAGTAATCCAAAAAATGATGCACCACATAAAATGAAACACAGCCCTACATCACCAAACTACTGTTAGTTTTGGATTGTATAATAACAATTCTGGTTCATCTTTTACATGAAAATATCATATTTCATCTATAGAAAAGACAACTAAAATACTTTACAGATTGCTAAATTATGTTTCTGAGCTTAAAGAAAATATGTGCAGTCATATGACAACATATCCCTGTCTTTTCAGTAAAAATAAACCAACTCCAACAACCCACTTCCTCACATACTTAACTTCTTGACTAGAGGAAAAACAAACATGCAAAACATCACCCCTTTCCCTAATAAGAAGATGTGAAAAAATGAAAGTTCAGAGGGATGGCAGTTCATTTCTCTACTAAACGTAAAGCCCTATGAGCATCTGGAAGAGCACTTGCTTGGAGGGGTGTATCCATGAGAAACCACCATCTTCTAACACCATAAATCATATGAGGCTGCCAGAAGCTCATATAAGCTTTTGTGGTGTAGTGGTTAACATCACTGACTGTGAATCAAGCAAGGACCTCCAAAGTTCCAGTCCTTGACAGGACAGTTGGTTCACAGCCATCACAACTGATCAATCTCCCCTCAGGGCTGGCCAATAAATGGGTACCTGGTGCAGTCTGGGGTGTACCTTTACCTTTATCTTCCTGCTCCTGGAACCCTTTTCATGGAGCTCCTGAGGCACTTAAGAAGCTTTAGCCAATTCTACCTGGTGGGACCACAGGTCAAAGAGTATGGTGAAGTATGTCAGTGTGATGTGAGTACAGGACAAATTAATTCTTTAAAATTTTGGAAAGTGCATAAAATAGGTCAAAGAGTATGGTGAAGGATGTCAGTGTGATATGAGTACAGGACAAACTAATTCTTTAACATTTTGGAAGGTCCATAGGACCAGGATTTATCAAAAATTATTTTGGTCTATCAATTAATAGGAAATGTCAAGTTAAGAAAGGGAAAATTTAGTAAACTATAAATTTTTGTTGCCATACATACTCACATTTGATGTGTCATGCAAACTGGGCCTATCATATGTTTCTTGACCTTTGCATTATCTCCCTTTTATGCCACCACTCAAGGATTACTGATGCACAAAGATCTTTTCCCAATGCTCCAATATCGACCAAATCATAATCACCATAATTAGTGCTACAAAGAATATTACTAAGTAGCTTTTACTTGGCTTGGGGCATATCAAGCATGCATGCCAGGACCATACCTTCCACTGTTGTATATGGGTATCTGAAATATTATGATTCTTTCCTGGTACAAAATATAGTAGCTTGTGACATAAAGCATATTTTATTACGGAAAACTCATACTTTTCACTCTACATGACGTTGGGAAAAGGCAACCCATACAAGAAAGGAATGTCCCTACAGGTTAAGACATTGTGTTATTCAGGTAACTGACACTAGAATATTTTCCTGGTGCTAATTACAGTTGCTTGTGACTTACTGCAACTTTTAATACCAATAAAGCATGCCTTTCAATTAAATGATGACAGGAAGCGGCAAACCTGCATAGATATGGTTATGAATAAATGTTCTGTTATCAGTATGAATACTTTTGAGGACCTTTTGAGGTTAAGATAAATAAGAAATTGATACAAAGAACTGCATCTACAGACAAGTCATGACATGTCTTCTGTACACACTATAAGTCGTATGTCCTCATTTTATAGGTCAATAATCACAAGAAGAACCAAATGTGGTGTACATCTAAGTTATGGGGTTTAAAGATCATTAACTGGACCACAAGATAATTTAGGAAGCCATGCCTTAGCCTATAAAAACAGGAGTTTTAAACATAATTCTGTGACACACTTTTCAATATAATCAAAATGTACTTATATAAAACCTTATACATTTACAAAAGTAAGATTTTTTGCTTGTGACACATTCTTATGTAATCTACATAGAATATATAGCGTTAATGGGATGGCCTTGATTAGGGCCGTAGCTGCCCGTGCCGTCTCAGCTAACATAAAAAAAAAAAAAAAAATTATCAAACCCAGATTATATTCTATGGATTATTATTTTCTTTTTATTTCAGAATTACAGGGGACTTTAGTAAAATTTACTAAGACAGTCAAGTGGACAACTACTGATTAAGCAAGGATCATATAGCTGTACTTGAAGTACCATTCAATCCTCTGGGGTCAAAGAGAATGAATTAATAAATCACAACTCAAACACAGTTCCACAATCCTTGTTCTCTTGATGACTGTGCACCTTCATTAATAAATCTTACGAAGGTCCCTTTAAATCTGAAATAAAAAGAATGTTCATAACAGAAAGCCTTCGAATTTTGTTTAAACAGTGTCCGGTATTTCTAGCCCACTGTGTGCATGTTATGTGAGACATGTTCATGAGCTCTTTCCAAATATTCATGTCTTTTGTAGCAATAACACAATATATAAAGCATTGATTTACAGCTTGTTATAAACAACTAATATTCTAATCATATCTTTAAAGTCTATGCTTGCTAAGTTTTCCCATTATAAAGATTAACAAAAAATATGAAAAGTGGAAAATCATGTGCAGCTGGCCTTGTACACAATTATGAATATTTACTGCCCAGCTCAGGAGGATATATTGAAATCCTTAAAAAAATTAAAAGAAACAGATAACCTGAAATTTATTTTCAGATACACTTGATAGCAGCCATCAACACTCACATCTAAAAAAAGCACTTGGGTTTCATAACAGTTTTTCTGATTTTCATGCACAAAAAAATTAATTTCAAATGTAGAGTATAAAAAAACAAATAAAACTGACCTCACCCTTCTTCTGCAAATATCCTTCTTTGTCAATCTGAGATGGGGAAATACTGTATGCACATAAGTTTTTTTCATTGATCTTCATTTTGACAACAAGCTGTCAAATGTAAAAATCAATGTCTCCAGTTTAGACAGCCTGCAAGAGAAAACATTTTCACTGATATCAACAATAATGTAATACAAGCTGCCCTTATTTGCAAGACTACAGTTACAAAAGCAAAATTTCAGCATAAAGTAAATGAAATCCAAAGTTAATATGGGTAAAGAATGTTCTAGCATGCACAGCCGTGTCTGGATAATTAATAGAAGTACAAAACACAAAATCCACATAACAGATTAGTACTTAGCTCCAAATCATCAAACACCATATTTAGTTTGGCCTTTCTAAACTCTTTGAAAACCTTCTATCAAAAGATATGACATTGAAGCATATATGTAGTACTTTCTTTCTCTTGTCTTTTCTTTTCCTTTTCATTATTCTCTCCATATTTCAACTAAGACCTGGCCTTGATGTGGAGTTCTGTCTGTGACTGGAGCCTTCAACATAAAAAAAAAAAAAAGAAAAAATCTGAAACATCTCTAATTTTCTTGGGAAAATCACAGCCCTGTGTTATATTACAAAAATAATGATGAATCTCCCAGTGGGAATTCAATCCCCTATGACTTAATTACCAATCAGGCCCTCATAGAGGTGTAACTCTACATCATTTCTAAATGATAACTAGAGTCCCCTAGGTGCTTGGTAAAAAATATCCTATAGGAACTATACAGCATATCTCCAATGCCCTAATGAGTCCTTTATGAAGATCAAAATATATCATACTGCTAGTGGTAAAGATAAAACAAAAAATGAGATGAGAATACCTTTGATCACAAAAAATTAGTTGAGAATACCTTTGATCCAATCTATCTGGTAAATACTGGAATTCTCAAGTTATTTTGGAACATGACCATCAGTTTAATACTTTGTGCTCTCTCCTTTGGCCTTGATTATCACCTGCAGACATCTGGGTATGGAACTGGCAAGGTTCCTGAAATATTCTAGGTCCATACTTTGGGGCCATAGGGTCATGATCTCCTGAATGTGTTTAGGCACTGATAAGGTGTTGCAGGAAGCAGCTACTTCATCGTACTTAGAAATCTCACATGTGCCCATATTGCCTTAGAACAGTAAGAGCAAACCATCATGAAGCAAAGGTGGATGAAATACAGCATCCAGAAACAAAATTCCCAAATGAAGTGGAACCCTATAAGAGTTAGGAAAGAAAATTGTTTCCTCAAAATAGCCTGAGGCACACTGAGGCAGGTTGCTGGTGCTCATACCATTAGAAACACTAGTCTCAGTTACCAAATGTACAAGAGCATCACATGCTCGTGCCCACAATAAACTTCAGCCTTTGAAAATATGCTGGGGACAAACAAAGCTTTTTGCTGACACTGTATGTTGTCTGTCCACAATCACCAGCATCACGCATCACCCGAGATAAAACTTCCATCCACAGTTTAAAAATTGCATGTCAAGTTCAAAAGTCTGAACACTATTTGCTCCTTTTTTCTCTCTTATGATGCACAGCTGCGTTCTCTCACTCCTCCCTCCTACTTTACAATGAAACAAGGCAGCCCCTATGTGTTCACTTCATCACCCCACCACAGCAAAAGAAAAGTAGCTAGAGAATATATATCATCAATACCAGCCTTGCTTCACAGCAGTATCTCATTATGGATATCCAAAGGCAGGTAGGTACTTGAACTCACACACTCACTTCTCCCACTCACTTCTCCCTCTCTTTTCCACTAACCCTTTATCTTTCACTGTCTGTGTGTAATTTCCAAAAGTGGCAAAGCTTTAGCAATCTTGTTTATATCATTCAACCTTAAGAGACTTCAAAAACAACACATACAGACAAAAGACTCTAAGCATAAAGTTTATCAACCTCACTCACTCTCTTTTTCACACATTCACTGATTCTCCCTGTTTGACGAAGTAGGAGAGAACAGGACACCTTTTTTTATATGAAAACAAAGATATATTATCGTGACAGATGTAGTGTTCACTCTATTCTATTTTCTGTTGACAAAATAAAAGATGTTTGTGATGGAGACCCTTAGTGATCGTACAGTATCTGACTGACAAAAACAATTCACCATGTATACCTCACAGTACTCTTGGGGTACTTCACCTGTATAGCAGAAAAGCAGCATTAGTTACATGGCACAAAATACATGTATACAGTGTTTTGCCAGGATGAATCCTGTATAATTTCATTCAAAAAATGATGCTCATGTCTATTGCAATAACAAACTTAAGAGATATTTTTCAAAATATCTGAGAATATAGTGCATGCAGAGTGTATAGAGGATAGTAGGACTGCTACAGTCATATGGTTAAGCATACAAGAAAAATAAAATATTAAATCACCTGAATTCAGCCTCTTCATTCTCCTACCAAAACCAAAAATATCACCTTTCTATCCATCCTCCAAAACAAATATACCACAACTCACCTGTCTTGATATCAGGGCAAGGAGAGCACTATGAAAATGGTGCCACCAGTAAGTTAAGAAGCATTTCTCTTGAGAGTTTGCAAATCATGCTGGTGAAACTTTATCTTCTGAAACTTACAAAACAAAAAATCTACTAAACGCTGGCACAGTGATGAGGACTTTTAATGCACTTATTCTGAAAGGCTGTAGATATTATACAGTAAATATATATGTAGCTATTACAGCAACTTAACTCAGAATCTGATACAGTACCTCACAAGATGCATGCACTGCTTTCAGTATATATTACCTTAAGCTTATACTTTCTGGATACTTCCTGACTCAAGTAACAAGAGCACATTCATAAAGTTATTAACACAATCATACATATACATACTGACACCAGTACAGCACACTAACATCTAATTTGAATCTTAGCAATAAAAAACTTCTATATTATTTCAACTCATTCACTAAAGGTGGGGAAAATATGTCAAGATAATCTATTTTCTCTTCACCACAGCTGGGATGGATACGTTATCAATTCTTGAATCGGTCGCCTCCACCTTAAGGTGATATATACAGCTTTTAATGCTTGTAGAGCCATCCCACACATTATTTCCAGACACTACAGCCTAAGCTTTTCCATATACTGGTCAGTACATGTGAAGACATTATGAAAGCCTGTATAAGATTTGTGCTTTTACATTATGTAATAACTTTTGAAGTTGTGTCATTCTTACAATATTACAGATATAGTGATGAAAACCCTTAGTAATCATATTTGTTTGTAACAAAACTCTTAGAAATTATCAGCCAGAATACTGAAATTCAAATTAATTCTTGGCTGCTAGGGATATTCGGTGAGGTTTTCATGTGTTCAGTTGATCTTTTTTATTTGCTTCAGTGACACATACCGATTAACCTAACAATTTCCCTGATATTCACAGCCCTCACCATTTTCACTTTTATCAAATATCACAAAATAAAAGAAATAACTGCAAAACATGCTCTGCAACTTTTATTCTATTCTCTAAATGATGTACTACGACTGCTAAACAGAATTTATAAATTTCTTACAAGTGTTTCATTTGTTACATATGAAACACTTATGAGAAATTTATAAATTTTGTAATATTAGTCAGGAATAATATTAAGTTGACAAATAAGGTAGAAGCAGTTGCTTGGAACATTAGCCAGGAGCCTAAAAACACTGCACTAGAGTGGCCTGTTAAGGGTGAGGCACTAAAGGCTAAGAGGCAGCACTGGAATTCAACAGTTATGGAGATTCTTGCAATGGCCACCTCCTTGATGGAGTTCCTAAAGGGATAAATAGTTTCATTTATATATATGTCAACCCAACATTTTCCCTAATATTCATAGCCCTGCTAATTATCATCTTATTCAATAAAATACAATATTCTAAATCACACTCCACAATTCTTATTCTATAATCTAAACACTATTCTACTAATACCATGCAAATTTATTCAGTATCCACAGCTAGTTTCAATGAATAACAAAACTGGTGAATTACCACTGCCAAACAAAATCTATATATTTCTTACAAGGATTTCATTTACATTTATGTCAGCCTAACATTTTCCCTAATATCAATAGCCCTCACAATTATCACCTTATTCAATAAAATAAAATATTTTAAATCACACTCCACAATCCCTATTCCATTCTCTAAGTGCTATTCTACCACTACCAAGCAACTTCATTCAATATCCACAACTAGTTTCAATGAATAGTAAAACTGGTGAATTGCCTTTGCTTTTGTATATATACATATACACACCTTTCACTGCCATATTTTCAAAGTTGTCACATTGTTGTTGACTAGTCACCATTAATGGGTCAAAACTTAATGAATCTAGTAATGTAAAGCAAAAAAAAGTATATATACTAACCAATAAAACAGTACAGCATTTGTTAATATAATAGGTTAGCTCTACATTGTTATTAGCTTGATATCAAGTGATTTTGTGATACAATGCTAATGTGGTATCAAATAATACAATAACAATTGCAGAGCTTAATTTCTTAAATAAAATTTTATTGAAAAACATTAAATATGGTCACAGTAATGAGGACTGTGTATATCACGAATAATGTGGGGCTAATTAATGTAAAAGTAAATAAAGCATTTATAAAATATCAACAGAACTTATAAAAATCTCATCTACCCTCACCTTCTTACCAAAATGATACCAGAAATATATCAACGTTGAATTCATCAGCTTGTCGAGTCAAAGGTTTATTGACAATTGGCACCATTTGAGTGAAACAAGACCATAGGTGTGACTGATACATTAGGACTAAAATAATGATTCTTAAGATAAATCTTACCTTCTTAAGTGAGGTTTTTTGAGGTTCTGCTGATATTTTTTACAAATGTAACAGCTACTTTTCCTTTAATTAAGCTTAAAATTTACCTGAGATAATACTATCACCCTATCTAATATCACTGCATAAAATATTGTGTTGAAAATTATGCTCTACACCTGCTATTGCATTCTCTAAACATACTAGCGATGCAGAACAAAATCACTCAACATATAAATTCAAAAGCAATGAGGAGCTACACTAATCAGTGGCCTCAATGTGACCCCTCAACGCCCCCGAGTCTGCAAAATAACCAATATATATATATATATATATATATATATATATATATTTCGTGACAATTCATCTATTGTAGGGGCCTTATAAACTTGACTCTATCTTTATTAATCAAGATACAATAATCCAGCTCTTCTCATATCTTACCTAAATTATCATAACCTTATTCTTCAAAACCGAGGAAAAAATATGAAAACAAAATCTAATGTTTCAACAAGTGAAAAACTACTGCAACTAAGCCCATGAATCATCAAGCATTATCTTTCCTCCATGTACCCAGGCCACAGTCCATCAACCTGCTCACTGATAAAGTATTATCCTGATAACACGCGAGATTATCGTTAATAAAAATTCTACCTTTTTTATTGTTGTTGTTACCCTCCCACCTGATAGATATTGGGAGTGTCGGGCCAGCGAAGTGTACACGGCAGCGAACACAACACCTGACCACAGTACAAACACCTGTCAACGTCTAATATTGTTAGCGAATATCTAAAGTCTCATTACTGTATATATCCTTAGAGCCGCATGTTGAAATACCTAGAAATTATCGAGACCTTTTTGTTTCCTGCAGCAGAATGATATATGAGAAATCTCACTAAGTCTCTTCGAATGATAGTTATTAAAAAGATACATTTCCTAAAACCTCGATGAGTTAAGAAGATATAATCGAAACGCTCTGCTATTTGGGTTCAGTGAGATACAGCAACTGAGCAATTTACACCGTTACAAGGAACAAATCATAAAAACAGTTTAACGACCGATACAAAAAATATATTGAAATGCTCACTGGTTCTCCTAACTCATCCCACGATTCGGGATGAAGCAACTCTACCATCCTAGCCACCTCTACTGTTATCATTTGTGCTGTGAATTTCTGATAAATCTACTGTCTGGTGTGCTATATGCTTCCGCGCCAATATAAGGGTTTGTTACCTTCTCAGTTTTATACACTGCTGAGCAGGTCGTCTGAGAAGGGGGTGCAGGGGGTACATCGAACCCGGACCCGGAGGTCCGAAAGGGTGCCCGGGAATTTCCTGTGATCTCAGAAAATACAGAAAATCAACACAGCGCTCCATTCCATCCCTCTCTCATCTTCCATACCCTTTTTGGCCTTACAGCTCATGGTATAAAACCGTAGTGGATCAAAACAGGATGACTAATGGAGAAGGGTAAAGGACCCGAAAGAAACTTTGTACACCTGATAGAATTCCTCTCAGGGGCCCTACTGCTGAGCCATCACGTAAGACTAGAGTCTCAGTTCACTCCATCACCACCATACTACATGCTTCCATTTACGAGAGACATCTTAACCACGACTGGCAGCAGATGTTCCTTAGTATGTTCATTGTGTAGGTACAATATTTTCTGAGGCATATGACAATCGTCTGAAATGCTCACGGCTAGAAATCATTCCCCTTTTTCAAGTCTCAGAAACACTGAATAACCAAATGAAAACATTGTTTACCCAAGATTTCTTACAAAACTTTCCCCTATCATATCTGCTTATTAGCTCCTGTGTTGATCACCAGTGGAAAGAAAAAACAGTACTCTGAGAAGATTAACTTCAAGGCGATTCCTGGCTGCTACCCTGGAAGGATTGTGAAAAGACTGGTCCACAGACTTGTCCTCACTGTTCTGAGCTTAACTTGTGTTGGCCTTTACTGTGGTCTAAGTAAAAAGAAATGCTACCTTAAACACTCAGAACAGAAAACAGACATCTAAATAGAATTTTATCGGAAATCGCTAACAATTTTTGAAAGATCTTCAAGACAATTATAAAAGAAAATGAAAGAAATGAAACAAGTTTTCTTGAACTGTATGTTTCCCCATTAACTAAACATGCAATCAAGTTGAGAATAAGAAATTTCCTTTGACTTTTGATATATGTTTTGGTTTGTTAGCACTTTTGTTTTTTTGTCTTATCTTCGGTCTAAGATTTGTGGACTATTTGAAAATTCATGATCAGGGATAAATTATTTCGTATGATTAACATCCATGGCATTCTGAACCTCTGTTTATCATCAGTTTTTATAACTGACGCTTAATCGAGATGTAGTATTCTTAAGGCATTGGTCAGTCCGTTCGACGCATTAAATAGGGTTACATAAATAAATATTCATTTTTATAACCGTGGCTCTTAAATATGAATAGTTTTCATTCATTTATCAGCAAAATTTCCTTAACAAGGGGCTGGCTTCTGCAAACTTCCTTGGTTACTCCTGATGAGGGTGTGAGACGCAGGTAGGAGCCTAAAGTGTTGGCCAATCATATAAACAAGGAGACAATTTGGATGGTATACAATATTTTAATCTGATATCTTTTGATAATTTTACCATAAGAGTAAGTGCGCCAAAGCGCTATTCAAACGACGAAGTGCGATGCCTAGGAGACCATGTCACAACTGTGCAGTTAGTTTTTAGCGCTTACCGCTATCTTACAAATTCATAATCCCCACAAGTTTTTCATTAATCTTTTGTCTATTAAGGACCTCAGTGCCCTGTCTTTACTGTTGGAAGGCTATCCACATCAGTAATTCCTTGTATACTCAATGCTTGACACAAGTGCAGATATTACTGAAAAGGATATAAATAGAACTTGACTTACATGATACCAGATATTCTACCCTGGCATTTGTATAATTCATTCCCTCATGAAGTATGTAGCACGATCTTACTGATCTTCCATAATCCGAGGAGATATTAACAAGATGCAAGAGAGCAAAAAGAGGTATTAGAGGAAATTTTTGAACGGATTTCGCTTGAAAATGCTTAAAATGTGAGGAGGCATGTACATGGGGGGAAAAACGAAAATGCGCCAAATCCACTACTCTGTTGTTGAATGCGCTTTCTTTACTGTTTGAATGGAGTAGAAAATTATGAAAATTAAAAAAATGTGCATATTTATTAGAATTACTGATGTTGAAAATATAATAGATGGCAACTCTTTTATGTATGTCCCCAGCTGATCGCGAGTGCAGACGTAAACATCTCCATGAACTTACAGAGAAGTTCACCAAGATGAACTCACTTCTAACAGTTTTACGAGCACCTTCGTTATCTGGTGTTGTAGGTGGCGTTTTTGGATCGTGGAGGACGCTTTTCACACGCCCACAGCTGCCTCACGCCCTCTGTAACACGCCTACACCCATGTTTGGGATTGGGGGGCCGGCCCCCGCAGGCGGGTTGTTAATGCCAACCGGGGGAGTCTGGGGTCAGTACGAGTTCATACGGTTATTGTTTATTTTAGGTGTGCAATGATAGCAGTAAAACTCCTGTCTAGTGGCACACAGAGAGTATGGAATATCTTTGAGTTTGTTCTGCGGTGATAGTATAGAGTATGGAGACGAGCATCCCCAGGATTAAGTTCAAGTGGTTCAGAGTTGACAATGAAATTTTTGGTTATTTTCTATTACTGTTGACAAGTAAATTAAATAAATAATATGTATTGACTTAATAAAAGACGTGTGTTGACTTTAAAATGTTCAAATACGAATGTAGTGAATGGAGAAATGATAATGTGATTCTGTCTTATTATGAATATATTTTTTTTGGTAATCAGTCTGTATGGCAACTCCCCCCTCCTCCATCCCACTGACACCCATGATTGGAGATTTGTTAAGACTGGTGATGTGATGGGATTATTTTACATTTTGCAATAATAGGTAATATGATAATAAGACCAATGATTGTGGATCAAAGATCGTTTTAATTCTTGAGTGCTTATCAGTTTGGATATTGAGTAATTATCCATTGTAATGACTGTGTTGCATTAAGAAAATAGAGAGTGTTAGAGCTTGATTTTGAACATATATCAAAATAAACAGTGGGGAAGGTTATGTAGATTAAAGGAAATGTGAGGTTGATTAATGCATTAGTTGGCTAAATTAAACATTTGTAAGGACTTAACAAAACCAATGTAAAGCATCTAACTTCCTGAACAACCAGTGTTTGTCTGAACTGGCATCCCTCCGTTTGAAAGTAGACAGTCATGACTGGCTATCACTCAAACTACCCACAAGCGTAAGATATGTGAGATATGATGCTTTAGAAAATTATGCTCTGAAACTGTTATTTTGGTCTTTGAATACAACACTGTGATTCTAACTTAAAATTACTCAGTATCCAAAGCTCATACTGACATGGAGCTAAACTTAACTTTTAATTATCAGGGCAAATGTGGGGTTAACATGAGTATGTGAAACATTTCTAGAAATCATTGGGACCAATGAAAATCTCACCTATCTTTCCCTAGCGCTTGATGCTTATCTTATTTTCAACCTTATCATCAAAATATACCAATGATATCATTGTCTGCTTGCCCCCATATAATAAAAATGTGTGCTGGAATTCATTTATTTTCAAACACACTTTATGTTTGGGTGTACAAAACTCCTTGCAGCTGGGTGTAAACATGAGGCCATTATTGATTTAGTTTTACCATAAAAATTTAATTTTTCAGATAACATCAAAAATATGGCAAATACTGCTTGGGAAAGTTAGGTGAGGTTTTTGTAGGTTTGGTGAATTTCTAGAGCTGTTTCACTTACTCTTGCATTAATTAACTCCACATTCCCTGACTTCTTAGCCTTACTCTCTGTTGAATTATTTCTTAGTGCAGAATGAGAGTGCCTCCTCAGTAAAAAGCTCACCACCCTAAGGGACTTATTGTTCCTCATTCTAGTATCTGACAATGACACAAACACAATTCACATTTTCATATCATCGTTTGCAGATGATACGAGAATCAGTATGAAAATCACATCAGTAGAAGACTGCGAGAGAATCCAAAGTGACATACAAATTCTTCCACTAAGCCACCAGAACAATATGTTTTTTTAGTGAGGATAAATTCCAACTCTCTGGTATGGGGTAAATGAAGAAAGTGAGAGCAGTACCGAATACTGGATGGATGCAGACACCATTATTCCAAGACTGACTGAACAGTGTGAAAGACCTTGGTGTGGTAATGTCTGACAACCTTACCTTTAGTGTGTAAAGCAAGACAACAATTACTTCTTCCAAAAAAGATGGTTAGCTGGATATTGAGCACTTCCAAGACAAGTGAGAAAAAATCATTGGTAGCACTTTTCAAGGAACAAATACTGTGCAATAACATCACTCAACAAAGCAGGCAAAATTGCAGGAATAGAGTATTCAAGATCTTTCATGGTCCATACTGATATGGTAAAGGAACTGAACTGCCATAAATGATTGATAGCTCTGAAGCTGTATTCTGTGGAGTGTAGACAAAAGAGGTATACTATCCTTTACTTGTGGAAAATCCTAGAAGGCTACACTCAAAAATATTTCTCTCCTGGCATAGAAGGCACAGTGTATTATAAAATATTACCCCAAAAATCAAAAGGTGCAATTATCAAAAAAAGAGAAAACATCTTGAACACCTGATGCCCAAGACTATTTAACACATTGCTTCCATCTATCAGAAATGATATGTTGTTGTGAGAGGACAAAAAAGAGTACAATCTTGTTAAGAAAGTTCTCCCTCCCAATGACTCCAGCATTTATTTGGCTGCAGGAGCCTCACAATAATAATTGTAATAATAATGATCATAATGATGATGATAATGATAATAGTAACTAGATTGATAGGTAAACCAGATGGAATTATTTTGTCTTCGTTTTTAACAAGGTTTCATCTTTTCCTTGTTCAATTTATTTTTTGCTTTTGGGATATTTCTGCCAGTATGCAAGATTTTCTTTAGTATTAACCTGTGATGTATATTTTTTTTATGTTATTACAATTTCTAATGTAATTTTTGTTCAGGAGGCACAACTGGACGCACTGTGAGAAACCACTTTCCACGGCCTAGTGAGAAGAAACGCATTGTGCGTCATGGTTATAAAGCCCGCTTGTCCACACCTGGTGGCCGCAAAGTTCTGATGAGAAGGATATTGAAGGGAAGACATATATTAAGCCATTAATTTTGTACTGGCATTGTTAGATAAGTAAAATGTAACAAAAAGGGAGTTTAAAATCAGTAAGATGTGTTAAGTTTACAAAAATGCTAAGTTTAAACTTGATGAAAGAAGAAAGATTTTCTTATAATTACAATAGATGATGAATTATTAGAACATAACAAGTGATATGAAGAGCTGGTTTAATTCTAAACATGAGTATAGATTTTTGTTATCATCCTTACACTGTGCTAAGATGATGTTGACTCACATGAAAACTTTATTTCAAACATTTATGTCAGCTGAATTGAATTACAGAGGTGATATTGTTAAGTTGAAGGGTTATATTGTGCTGGCAGGAGGAGAAGTCTTATTTGCAGGTAAAGAAAAAGATCTGTTTGATTTGATTTTAATCTTGCTGAAAATTTGAAATTTGTATAGTGAAGAGTAAGAGCAGCATTTTAGTTTTTTTATATGTTATATTGTGCTTGTGCTCCAAAATGCTTTATTTTCATACCAGATATTGGATAGTACTTTCAAAGTCAGCCTTGGAACTTATTTGCATCAGAAAGTGAGGAAAATAGTATGAATTTGGTTTGCTCTTCGGGGCCTTGTGGTTATTAAGCAGTAAAATTTGGTATTTAATTACTCTTACTTGAAGCATATCATACATAGATGATTGTTTTATGCCAATCTTTTTGTAATTCTCCATAATCTTTTTGTAATTATCCATTTTATGTAGTCTATATAAGTTAATGTCAATTGTACAGCACAATGCATGTAATTGCATCTTTGATGTAGGATTCATTGCCAGTAAAGTAGATCCTTTCTAATATGGTTTTTAATATTTAAACTTTGGATTAGTGCTCATAATAGTTGTATTGGGTACATTAAAAATGTTAGAGAAAGAGTTTATTATTATGTATATTTTGCAAGTGAAATAGTCATACCTTGGTTTCACTTGGACAGTGGAGCAAGAGTGAATATTCTTGGTAGGGATGTGTAACACTTCATGGAATACCATCATGCAAAGATGTTGCACTGAATCCATAAACTATGTTGCTTTGTCTTGGAGTGATGTTGCAGCTGTCTGCAAATTGTATTACCATGTATTCTTGTAATATAGTAAAGGCAAATACAAACCCATTGGAATAAGAACTTTTACTGGGAATTTTCTGGTTTTCTTGGCATCCCCAAATTGAATCTCTTACAGATCAGTCCCTGTAATGATATTATAAGATGTTAAACTGGTATTTGTGGATTACAAGCTTATGTTTTTGGGTTCCAAAATATTACAATATTTCTAGGAGGCTTAAGACTTCAAAATATGTACATGTCCTAGTGAAATATATGATTATGAAATTATGATAAATTCATATGGTGGGAATAACTGATGAAAAGGGAACATGGATTTACATATTCCTGATAATCAGATCCAAGTGTGATGTGAATTAGGTGAGATTTGTATCAATCTAGTTTCTCATTGTTTTGATTAACTCGAGAGTTAAAATTGTGAATATTTGGGATTACAATGAATCTAGAATTGATTAACTGTTTGAAAGCAACTTTAGATGCTTGAACTGTTTAAATGTGTGTAACAAGAATTCAGATGAAAGTAGAGGGAAATGCATATGCCAATGGAGCAGAAAATTTTTTTCATTGCGATCCTTGTTTAGAAGTCAGAAAAACCACAGGCTTTCAAAAAAGAGGGTGGGTTTTACTAGACTCCACCTGTTTGGGTTTACATCATGAAAAAAATTCACTTTGGCAGAGCTGTATCATTGGAAATACAGTCTTGTCAAAGAACTTCTCATTCCAAAGGAGTCTACATTACTCTGCAACTGGAAGTAGCACAGCCTTGGACGGCAGGGGCATTTAGAAAGGTCCTTGATAATACCAGGACTCTTTCATAGAAATTGATATTGGGGTAATTATAGATAGAGACTGGATGTGTGCAAATGAGGCCATTATTCATTTGAACCTGATGTTACCTTGCTTAGACAAAAGAAAGTCCCCCCCCCCCAGTCATGGACAAAAGTCCACATCAAGGCCGGGCCCTAATTGAAATAAAGAGAGAATTCAGAAACGGGGAAAAA
>JAYMFT010411191.1:0-18238 GCA_038088735.1 Panulirus argus | reverse complement strand
CCTATACATATATACATACATACACATACATATACACACATGTACATATTTAGACTTGCTCGCCCCCATCCACTCCTAATTATGTCACTATAATATTTGCAGATTCCTGTATCATTAATGTAACAGCTACATATATCACTAAATTCATAATAGCTATATAAACATGGTATCATTTGTTTAAAATATAAACTACTGTATCACGACTATTCTTATACTATATCAATTCTGTACCCTCAAGCCTTGTCCACCTTTGCCATATTTCATCAATTATTTTGATGCTGGTAAAGTACCAGATTAGAGATACCACTTTATATCTGTATGAAACTGGAAGAAATTGGGATCAAAGCCTTCCCTACAAGTATCAAAGCTGATCTAGATTGGAAATGCATGATTTAAAGAATGTTTTATCCTACAATAAAAATAAGGTGACAGTGGTGAGGGTTCTGGAGATCAGGAAAATGTAAATTCAGCTACAGTAAAAGTAAGCGAAATACCTGTAGAATCAATAGAAGTTATGGAAAGCTAAACTGAATTTAAGTAGCAGGCAATTAATTCCTTTATCATTATGTTATTCTTCAAACATATTACCAGTAAATAGTCTCTATATATGAGAATGGTAGCATGTTTACATTCATGAGGAAAAAATGGATTCCATCAGCTTCAGTGCAACTATATATATCAAGAACAACTGAGTTAGGTAAATGTAAGCGAGGTTTCTAGAGATTTTATTCATTTATAGAACTGCTTCAGCTACTTTAATGCTAACCAACCCCTCATTCTGATCTTCATAGCCCTAGATTCATCTCTGAGTAAAGCTAGATTCTGTGGAAGAACTCATAGCCCTAGAATCATTTCTGAGCAAAGCTAGATTCTGTGGAAGAACACATATCAGTATGTAACTTCATAGGGCACACCAGAATTACCTTGATATATTACAACTATGAATAAAAATCTAAGGTGAAAACTGGCAGCTATGGGAGGAAAATTTAGATAACAGTTTAATACATTATGATGGTTTCTACAAGTGTTCCATCTACTTTTACCTTAACCTCACAATTAATTCATGGATTTGAAAGAAATGCATATCAAAGAACTCTTTATACTTAGAAGTGATTCAGACTGAGGCAACAGGATTTGGAGCAATAAATAATATAAAAATGAGTGAAAATGGAGGTCATGATTAATGAAAACATGAGGCAAAAGTATAAGCAAAACACAACTAAAAATCAAAAGAACCTATGAGCATCTCACCTAACTTCACCTAGGGGCTGAGATTTACTTTTATTTTCAATAAAATGTTAAATTTAACAAAAAACACTGCCATGATCTTCATTCTACTGTACAGTATTGGTTGCATGTAGTTCAAGAGATGGGGGCCCTACCTGTACAGTACAGGTAGGTATTTTCAAGTAGATACTCACATAACAGCACAGCAAAATCAGCAAAAACACATCCTAGCCAATGAAAGTAAATATACCCAAACATTCACACATTTCTTAAATAACATGGGATATAGGGTAAATCTTGTTGACGGGGGTGGTTTTCATAGACTGTTAATGATGAACCCTTATTTTACCTGATCACAGCCCTCCCTCTTCTCACATGATAAAAAAAATAAAAAAATCAACAAAATCACACTTCCCATTCTAAATCACTTTTACCATACTGAGTTCAATAACATCCTTTTACCAAATCCATAAGATACTTCTGTAGTGCCCCTAAACTGGAACTTTATCACATGATTTTCATTACTTGCACTACTATCACCTTATCAAATGGCAATAACTAAATTCTGATTCTCCAAATCACACTGCACTAATCAAAATCAAATCAGTATACTCAGATTGACTGAAATAATATCAGATTCGTCCATTATCAAAATACAGAGTGACAATCCTACACAGGCATTTAGCCGGGCATAACTGTACTCTATAAATTCACAAGTTTTGCAATTTCTCATAAATATGCAGTAGCCCAACCATCTGAACCTTCACCATAAGTTTTCGTATATTTCAGGAAGTCTCTTGCAATGACTCAACATATTATGTCAGAGCCTTATCACCTAAAGAGAGGAAAATAATTAATTAGCATTAGCTAGACAAATACGCCAATGAAATCCTGCTGTACTGCTGTACTACTACTGACCGGAAAAGAAGACCATTTATTTACAGACTGGCTACCGAAAACATATATAATCTCTACAGTTTAGTAGGTATTATGCTAATACTAACACCCCTACTAAGACGTTCCTCTAAAGTAATAACATATTCGAATGAGGTAATACCTGATAATTCGCGAAAAAAAAGTTGAAATTGAAATTCTTATGCCGTACGTGTTGATACAAGGCGTCGTTTTGATAAATGTTATGAATGCTCACATTCTATAAATATCAACATATATATCATATGTATATTTCCAAGCATACCTTTTCTTAAAATTTGGAAAGATTTCTTATTTACATACATAAAAAAGCACGTAAATATTACTGTGACACCTACTTATACTAAAGATCTTTGCTTATAGTTTTCTTAGTTTGTTCTCCTGGAAAAGCATATAAGCAAAATTCTCCAAGCTGGTATAAGTGAATTTTATATACATATTATCAGACACAATGAATGTTACTCAAAACGTAAAAGTACATATTTCACTGAGCCTATGTAACTATTTCTTACCCATGGGAATTCTTTTTCTGGTAAAGTACTTGTACTCCTTTTAGGTCACTTGTCTTGGTAAAAAAAAAGAAAAATCCCACACATCTAATCTTAGCAGCAGGGTCTCTCTGTGATTTCTTTGTTATTCATTCTTACCACTTGTCCAAATTGCATTCAATAGTGGAGGAAAGTGAGTCCAATATCTTTCGTGATGTAAGGACTGGACTGAAAAAAATTAGAAAACACGGGTGTCACAACAAATTTGTGTAGATATGCACAAGGGCTTGAAGCTACTACGAAAGTTGCCATTGTTGATAAAGGAGTAGGAGAGGCGAGATTGGAATCCCATGGTGCCATTGAAGATGTAACATCGTTGCCTGATCACGAGGAGGAGAAAGAGCCGCTGCGGTGATCCCGTGATAGTGCTGCAAGAGAAAGGAAGTATTACCCAAGTCCCGTGGTTGTGCTGCAGAAGAGAAAGGGTGTTGCTGAGGTCCTGCGGTCGTGCTGCAAGAGGAAGGAGGCGTTATCAAGCTCCAATAGCTGCTGCAGGAAGGGGGAGGCGTTTCAGAGTTCCTGCGGTTGTACTGCAGGTTCCCATGATTGTGTCGCAAAGGGAAGGAAGTGTTGCTAACATCTCAAAGTCATAGTGCAGGAGGGTAGGAGGTTTTGTCTAGGTCGTGTGGATGTGAAGCACGAAGGAGGCGTTGCTGAGTTCACCCGGTTTTGCTGCAGAAGGAAGGACGCAATGCAAGATTCCCGAGGTGATGCTCTGCTGCTTGAAGGCAAGGTTGTAGCTTGGATCCCATGATTCTGCTGTTGCTGCAGGAGGGACGCGGTCTGGCTAAGTTCACATGGCTTAAGAATTTTCAGACACTAACGTTCAAAGCCTATCTACAAATTGACGATGTGACAGTGGCATATAGATTACAAAGGCCCACATGGCATTGGCATTAGGTTATTCAAAGTTGAAGTATGAAATACTGCTGTGGAGAAGAAGGGCAGTGGAGTGACCCAAAAGTTGCATTAGGTATCGAGATCACTCGTGCCATCTGGAGTGTGAGCTATGATCACATGTTAGAAAGGTTTTGTTCAACGAGAGGCGTGAGGTTGTTCAAGGCCCGTATCACGGGTCTTTCGCGGACTGATGATTGCAGACGAGAAGGGCTTTGGAGCGACGAAAGGAGTGTATCACTACACACGTTTCTCCAGTAACATTAGTGATGCTTTCTTTATCAGAATGATGTGCATGAAAGTGAGATCGAAGTACAGATGGCACCTCAACCCCTTTGACTTCATTGTATTCGGTGAGTGATGGTTGTGTCACTTTCTAGAATCTATGCCTTTAAATTTTTCTTCCCAGTCTTATCATATTTCTATCATCAAAGTACCTAAAATCCTAATGGGAAGAGCTGTAACTTCCTCTTCAGGTTCCTCTACGTTCCAGCTGCTTCAATGCCAAATAAACTTTTCCAATATCGTTCTTTATTCCTCTTTTACTCAAATTCCCGTGAGCAACCTCTAGACCTAGAAAAATCTCTCTCATTCTAGGACAGGAACCCCACATGTTACCTCATCCATGAAGGAGGGTCGTCTCCCTGAGGTCACCTGTGTGTACATGACGGTGTAGCTCCGCTTACCAGCCCCCACTATGAATGGATATTAAGTAGATGGCTTTTGTGCAGAGCTGTCCCTAATCTTTCGTCCGAGCAGCTGCTACTAGACTGGTGCAACAGGTTTCAGAAGTCTTTTGCTCCTAAATGAGCCGCTGAAAAAAAAAAAAGCTGGGGAGCCCCGTCTGCCCTTGCTTCATCGCCAACCAATCCGTTACGATAATGCTTTTACTTTAATGCAATGGAAGAAAGAAATGCTCATAGGTAGAGGTTGGAATGGCGAGTACCAGAGCTGTAGCCTTCCGAGATCCACCGCACTTCGACCTTCAAGTTACAAGGTATTCGGTATCCAGGGAGACCACTATGAGGGTGTTAGTTATGAAAAGGTTCTGTGTTGGGAGGAAGGACTCTTACACAGCCTTAATATTGTTGAGCAGTGTTAGTCACAGTGGTCGCTCTAGACAAGAAGACTTTTGCATCACTGTTCCAGAATATGTAAAAAATCCAACTCTCTATCTCTGTCCTTAAAGAAATCGTGTTATCGGAGAAAGCTAATGCCCTTGTCTCCTCTTGGGGCTTAGTTTCCTCTTTTGTTTCATTTAACCCTTTGCTGTACAAAATATGCATATTCCACCACTGCCTGAGACTCTCCTATCTAATGCTTATTACTTCCAGGTAGTTGTGCAGGGATATGAGAGTATTTTTTTTTTTATGTTGAAGGCTCCAGTTGTCAATAATGTATCAGTTCCTACAAATAAAAGGCTGCCCATTAACACGATCATGCAAGAAGTTTACCTGAACAAATTTTATATCTCATGCGAGACCAAGTGTTTTCAATCCTCGTAGTGTAGTTGTAAACCCATTATATTTCTTTTCTTGTCTCCAGGCAAAGCCTGTCTCCCTGCAACTTGTGCCAACCTGATTGTGACTTCACTGCTTCGTTAGATATTTTGATTTAATTTGTCATATCTTGTAAGGGAATTGCATGCGAAGTAACAACGTAAATTTACTTTACTTTCTACACTATATACTCCCTGACAGGAAGATCACCCAACAATCGTTCCTGATTGTTTTCATTAGCAAAAAGGACAGATTCCCTGTTAATTTCGTACTTCCTACATTGCTTGACTGTGTTTTAAGACAAAATTTAATTGCACTTAATTTCCTTATTAGCTTCCGACCAGAAATATATAATTCAGTTTCTTCTAGGAGCTTTCTTAACTCCAGATCTTTCTTACAGACAACAAATGCACCCGCTAATATACCAAAGCTGCAAACCACACAAAATAGAGCACTCAGAATAATCATTGGTTGCCCAACAACCACAAACACTCAACAGCTGTATAACGAAACAAAGATCCTACCAATACAGACCCATCTCAACATGCTCGGTGCCCAATCCTATGTTACAGCACTAGACCCCTTCCACTCAAATCACTCTATAAGTAACTAACAATCTCTAATTAGGAATAAATAATTTTCTTTTCTTCCGTTGGAGGGTCCAGTCACGGACAAAAGTCCATATCAAGGCCGGGCCTCAATTGAAATATAGATATGCTAATGAAAGGGAAAAAAAAAGACGCGAAAATATTAACGAACTTCGGAGGAAGTAAAAATCTGTTTTTTAAAATGTGCCAGGTCATAGTTACAGGGAAAGATATGAGAAGATAAAGAGTTCCAAATCTTCGAAGTGTAGGGACAGAAACAATGATCAAAACAACCCACCCTTGAGTTGCCAACGGCCACACAATATTCATGTGCCGCAGCAGCTTGCCGAGTATTGTGTGGTCTAGCTTGTGGTGGGGACACACAACCAGTCAGCCCTCTGGAGCAAAAAAAAAACAATAATAATAATAATACCTACAGAAGGGGAAAAATACACTAAATTTGTGGCATAGGGCAAGCGGGTTCAGTCGTGATGTTAACCTGGGAGAGTTTACAAGTCAGACCTCCTTCGATTCAACTCAGTCAAGGGTGTAGAGCTAGAACCACTCCAGATGTGAGAGCAGTATTTCATACAAGGATGGATCAATCCTGAGCAGTATTTCATACACGGAACGACTGTTCGGAAGAAATGAAATTTTGACATCTCGACAGGATTCCCAGTCTCTTTGAAAAAGACAAATATCTCCGTAAAGTGGGGTTTCCAAGATGGAGTGGATGTTACAGTAATACCAAGCATGTTCATTGAGTCAAGAGGTGGAATTACAGAACAGTCAAAGGAGAGATGAAAGTTGTAAGGAATTTCCAACAGAGAGTTGGGAAGAAACTGGGTCTTGAAGGCATTAGACTTCACCAGATTTCGTTTACTCTACTGGGATATCCTGTCCAAGTCTAATTTCATTGAGGAAGTTGTGTCGTGATGAGATGCGGCTCGAGTAAGAGAAGGAACAGAATGTAAAGCTGTGGATGAATGCAGTTTCGAGCCGTGAGCGAACGAGTGCATTTGGTTATTTGTAGAAGAATGGATATCGTTGATATGTAAAAAAGTGTATGAGACAAGACAGAACTTTGAGGGACACCGCTGTTGATGGAGAAAGGAGAGGCTGATCCATCAACAACCACAGAGACAGATCGGCCAGGGAAGCTAGATATGAGGGAGCAAAATGAGTGAGAGAAGCCAAAAGAGGGAAACTTCGAGATGATATCCCGATGCCATTCCCTGTTAAAAGCTTTGTATGTATCAAGGGCAACTTCAAAGGATTCCCCAAAAGCTTTCAGGGATGATGAGCAGGCATTACTAAGATAGGAAAGAGCATCACCAGTGAGATTCAAGATGTCTGAGAGCATGTGAGTTGAGGAGGGATTCAGTGCCTTGGAAATGATAGATGTCAAAGCATTAGGACAACAGTTAAAGGGGTTAGAACGGTCACCCATTTTAGGGATGGGATGTACAGTGGATCACAAAAGTATCGGTGCACGATATGCGTCAAACATTTGGGACCAAAGTACGAAAGTCACTGAAATATTAGTGTCCGGCATATCACATGTTGGTAGCCCTGATGTCAGAAGGTACCAAGTAGCGGCAAATATCGATATTCCCTTGCTAACATATACCATATGATATGTTTATATTAAATGACTTGTTCATACAGAATGAGACGTTGGTAATTTATCATGGGAGACAGATATATAGTGGCTAACGTGGTTCACATTGGTGGTTACGTATACAGGCCTATCTTTGTGCGCCGATAATGCTAGCAACCGTTACACACTACATCGACTCTTATCATGTGACAATACACCAAACACCTCACGTGTCAGGTTAATACACATCACCTATGAAATGCGATGTGCGATAATTATGCATGGTTGATGAATTGGTCGGTGACTGGCCATCATTACAATAAGATCCGTTAGACAAAATCGTATACTCTGTTTCGCTATGGCAATGTAATACTATATCTACAATATATTGTGTCGTATGTTAAGGGAAACAAAAGTAACACATGCTTCACATCTTCACTGATATATCAAAAACGAGTATATCCTCCTCCACACAAATACGAAAACAGATGGTTGATGGTTAGCGGTATTTGGTAACATTGTCTATATCGGATCCACACCAGAATATTTTATCATTATGCCTCATGTAACCACATCTAACAACATAATCTATCAATATTTTCTATCATGTCAATCACATAATTTACTGGTCCTCATCGGTAGTGGTGCAGGCGTGGGTGGCCGACCCCCAACGTTATAGCTCGAATGAGCCTAAGTACTTTTTCTTCATCAGGAGTGTATACATATGGAATCAATGGTTGAAAGCAGTATTATAGATATGTTTAAGAATAGATTTGATAAAATATTTTGCTTCAGGTGAACGATTTACATTATTTGCGCCTCCTCAGTCACATGAACAATTTGTAGGTTATTTGCTCTGTATTATCTGTATGCCTTGTAACATTTACCACACTAATCTGTGAGTCTTTGATATCTTCTGCTTCCACCAAGAGCCTCGAAAGGAACCAATGGCCTGTTGCCGTTTGAAATCCTTTCTATACCACTCAGTTGACCTACACCATCCGTCAATGGGCACACACACAACACTTCATGACCTGCGGTCCCGATTGATCGACATAACTGCTTCCTAGCTTGCTGCAGAAGCCTCATAAGGATATAAGGGATTCTAAGTCAATAAATATATCTATATTTGACCTATCCTGCCACTAACATACCTGGTTTCATTGTGATGGTGTTACAGGTGACCTGAGCTCTGGCACTTGTTTCCTACGGTCTTTCTCGTTTATTGTTTCTGCTTTCATTTGTTTCTCCCTTGATTCTTGAAACAAAATTCTCCATAATGAGCACAGTTTTTAGAACTATTTGCCAACTAGACTATATTATGAAAGTAACCTTTCCAGGGCTTTCCCCTTTCATTCCTTTTTTTTTTTCACGTTTAACTTCAGAGTACATTTTCCTCTTTCATTAACCCTACTGGTTCTTTTGTTCCCCCCCCCCCTTTTTTTTTTTTGCGTTCCTCTCCTTTGACCGAACGTAATCATCCACTCCAAATTTCATTTCAGTTCTGTGTCAGTACATCACAATACTAATTATTATACGTCATTTGGCATTTAAAGGTACAAAAATATACTTTGAAGAAAATGAAGTTTAAAGCTGGAGCTACATTCAGCTCAAGTTTTCCTTTACTTAGATGTATGTATGCATGTTTGTAGCACACAAGTGAGGTCCTGGTAATTGGAGCTAAAGCAATAAATGTCTTTGTTGACTGTTGACCACAGGGTCATCATAGAGCTTAAACAAGGTGTTCTCTTTGTCTACAGCACACAATTACACAACCTCAGAAATCCTTTTGTGGCTCACAAGCTTCATGGCATATGAAACTTGCCAAAAACGAAAATATAAAATTAGAAACATTAAAATAACTGGGTTTGGGGTACTGATTGTCACATAAATAATATCTGGGTAATGAAAAAACTGGAAGCACTATTGAGCTATATTTACTTCGGAAGTGTAAGAAGGTAGTAGTTAGTAGGCAGCCAACGACCAGCTATATTTACTTCGGAAGTGTAAGAAGGTAGTAGTTAGTAGGCAGCCAACGACCAGAAAGCTACATATCCAGTACGACCCGCTTAGGTATTGGCAGGGTAAGTGACATGCTTAGTGAGCCAGCACATTAGTGGTTGTCAAGTTGCACTCCTCAAACTTAAGTAGCTGTCTTGTCTTTCTCCCTCACTAATATGCGAATTACTGGCATTCTGTCCACAGACATACAATGTCTTCTTATGTGTAACACTTGACAACACTTAACTCATGCAGCTCATTCTTTGTATTAGATTTTCTTGCGGTGAGCACTATGCGTTAACCCGCCTTTTGGCAAAATGGTAGTAGATAGGAACATTAGGTAGAAGCAGTAGGTAGGAGCAATAGACAGAAGTAGTCATTAGGAACATTAGATAGAAGTCTATTTGGTGCAAATGGGATATTCAATACGGTGGATGGAAATGGTGAAGAGCTCGTGTATTTGTGCTGATAAAGCTCTTGTGATTGGGAATACCTGGTTTGAAAAGAGAGATAATCAAAAGTATACGTATATGAGTAGAAGAGATGGTCAACGGGCAATATTGGGTTATGTATTAAGGATGGGGCACTAAAGGATAAGAAGCGGGATTGGAGTTTTTTAGTTACGGAGACTCTGTTGCCGTGACCACCCCTTTCGAGTTCCATTTGGAACAAGCATCAGAAATATAGAGACAGATGTAAGAAGCATAAATTTCATTTTAGTATTACCAGTTTCTTAATACAGTCGATTTTCTAGCCGTCTGAGAAAGTTAAAAGAGCTTTGTGAGCTAAACTGATAAGAATTCCATAATCATTATTAGCATTTTTCCCCTTTTTAAAGCACAATTTCTTTTAACATAGGTCCACACATTCCCACTAAGTTCATTCTTTTCATTAGAGACGTTTTACTGAATGACTGACTTTCATTCTAATCTATTGCTCTGCAGACTCAAAGAAAAATTAGAAATTATATAAAATTTCCTTGGGCAGTAGTTACCACTCCAGCCAGCATTACTCACTCTATTCTATCCATCCACTACTCTTATATATAAAAGCACAGTCCTCATTGCCAACAAGTTTCTTACTTGATCTCATTGCTTGTTTTTTCTGTCTTTCCATATATTGAGGAACCATTCACTGCTGACATCATCGAAGAGGTTTAGAAACCTAAAGGCTGAGGTCAAATTATCCCTTAATCTTTTTCATGACCAAGTTATTGTCTATAACCTCTCACTGATACTTTGCTCTCTTAATTCTGGTAAATCTTTGTTGCCTTCCACTGTATATTCTCTATTAGTTCCTTGTGTTAATAACCAAACTTAAGAAGGATAATCTATTATAATTTTTGCCTAATATAGGACGTGAACAGTTTTTAATATCTCCTGATCCATGCAGTTTTATTATATGCCTGCAGACAGTTTGACTCCTTTACAATTCCCCTCAGATGGGGCTGTGGCAGTGAATCAGGAACAATGCCATCTCCTAAGTTCCTCTTGCATACAGATTCAAACAGGTTAGTTCCAACCAGATAATATCTAGGTCTTCTTGCACTGTATCATCCTGGTGACTGCATTTACTTAGGTTGAATTTCATAAATATGTATCAGACCAACTAGAAGTTTGTTTAGTTCTTGTTTGTTTGTGCAGTCCTAGTCAATGTTTACTACCATCATGACCTTGGCATCATCTAGAATGTCAACTGCATAAATCAAGAAGAGCAATGATTTCAGGATTGGACCATAAGGCAAACAATTGATGACCCTAACCCATTTTGTTAAGGTTCCTCTGACATGTGACCTTGTTCCTTTCCACTAAGTTAGCTTTCTATCCTTTGAAGGAGTCTTTCCCTTTTATCAACTGAAAGTTACAGCTCCTTTATCAACCTCTGATGTGTTTAAAAGTCAAATGCTTTCTAACAACTAAATACACATACAAACCATCCAACATTTTCTTGTCTAAAATGGAGATCTCATAATTGTCAAAGACATTTTCAACACATTATCTACTTTCCCTAAATCCAATATGTGTCTCTCCTTTGCATGTATACATATACTTCCTTTCTTATTATCTTTTTCAGTATTCTGCACACAACACTAGGCAAGGAGATTGGTTTGTAGTTCAGCACAACTTCCCAGTCTCCTAAGACAGGTATGACATTTGCCGTCTTCCACACCCTTGGTACTTGACTCTGTAAAAACATCTTGAACATTTTAAGTGGCTTGTCAAACATACCAGCACACTTCAGCACACATGAAAAAAAATTCATCAGGACAGTGAGCTTTGTATGAGTCAAGGCCCTTTAGTAGACTGGTTGTCTTTACTAAATATTTCATTGCTTTCCAAGACCCCTTCCCCACTCTGTTTCACCAATGTAAGGGTTACAGTGTCTTCCACAATGAAAACACCTTTAAACTTGTTATTCAGCTTTTCATATACCTTTACATTATCCTCCATAAGTCTTCCCTCTGAATCTTGTAACCTGGTTAGTTTATTTTTAACCTACAACTAACCTTTAATGTGAATTTTAAAGTACCTCCTGCCTTGTCTACAATTTTCTTCTCAAAGATTTTCTTTCCCACCCTTCTTATCCTGATTTACTCATTTCTTGCTTGCTCATACCTTTCAAATGCCAGCTAGATGTAGTACAACCTAGTACCATCTCCACAATGCAAACCTTGGCTCTTTCACTTCCTTTTAGTGAAATACACTTCTCTTTCTTTTACCTTCCCTCTGTTTTCAATGCTAAAAGTCCTTATGTTTGTATTCCATTAAAAACTTCATAGAACCTTCAGTAATAATGACCTATATCATGTCTACTTAACTCCATTTCCTAGTTCATATTCTGATAAAAATTGCTTAGTTGTGTAGTCCCAATGATTTGTTCTACTCTTTTTAGCCTGGTTTCATCTTTTTTTATTTATTGTTTAAATGTCCTCATTTACCATATAACTATCCTCAAATGTAAAATGATCACTTGAATGAGCATGCAGGCATGTTTGCAGCAAATTTAAAAAAGCCATGTGCATGACTGTTAGTATTAAATCAGTCGCCTTTGATCAATGTCTGCTCATTCAACAGAGCTTCTTATCATTCCATTCTTAACACCTTATCAATGGCTCACTGCCAGTCACTGTAAAGGCATGCATTGGAACTTTTACACCAATGTATTAACATCTAAATCAGTATTAAAATAGGAAACAATACATATTTTGTACCACAGCTCACTTTCTATGAGGTGGCCATTAGTTTAATCAAGGGCCTTTCAACCAAGAAAATGAGTCTCAATAAACAAATAGCATCATCAAAGAAAATGAATCCCAATAAACAAATGACTACCCTGACAGCCCTCTCCAAATGCTGGACAAAAGTCAAATCTTGTTCTAGCATAACCATAAAGTACCATTTGGGCTACCTTATGAGATCTTGTCAGTAAATATTACATACTGGAACCTTAAGTATTCATGTGACATTACAAGGGTTTTGCATAGTTTCATATGAAACATAAGAGATTTGGTGAAGAGAGAACAGGTGGTGAAAGTCTTGGAGAAGATGAAATCTGGCAGGGTGGCAGGAGTGGATGGTATTATTGTTGAACTTATCAGGAAGGGGTGACAGTGTTGTTGATTGGTTGGCAAGGATATTCAATGTATGTATGACGATGATGATATTCCTGGAGGTGAAACACCATACCAGCATTCCGAAATTATTTGCTGCTTGCAGATGAAATAGGCTCCGATAGCAAACTATAGAGAGAAACTCTTAGAAGATGGTGCAAGAGTTTGGGTGTGTATGCAAAAGGAGAAAACTAGGAGTTATTCTGAATTAAATTAAGGCACTGAGATACAGCAAGAGAATATGAAAGGATGATATTAGTGTAAGTATGAATGGGGAGAACCTGAAGAAAGTGGAATGTTCATATACCTGGGAGTGGACATGGAAGCTGACAGAACCAGGGGGCTGAAGTGAGCCATAGGTTGGAAGCAGAAGCTAAAGTCCTGGATATATTTAGGGTTATGTGGAAGGAGAGATCAATGTCTGACAATGCAAAGAGGGGTATGTTGAAATGGTTTAGTAGTCCAGACTTTTGTATGTGCATCTTAGGTCTTGAATGCAAAAGAAAGGAAGAGGGTGGATGTGTTGGAACAAAATGCTTATGGAACAAAGCAAGAGAAAAGTGTGATAGTAAGCACATTGAGTGAGAAAGTTGATCAGGGTGTGCTAAATGGTTCAAAAAGGTTGAGTAAAGAAAGATGAGTAAAAGGGAGCGAGGGGGAGTACCTATGACAAGATTTTGCCAGGTCAGGGCTAGCACATATTATTCACCAAACATCTTGCTTGATGAATAATGTTCCAAATTAAAAGGTATGTGCTGTCAGAGGTCTGAACAGCTTAACTTGAAATCTATTGATATCACTACAGCAGACATTCTGATCATATGAAACATTGTCTTTAATGTTGACACTTATGATGTCTTTAATCTCTAAAGGGCGCAGGGGGTGGCGGTGCTATTTTCCCGTGGGGCGGGGTGGCATCAGGAGTGGATGGGGGCGAGTAAGTCTTAATATGTATATGTGTATATGTGTATGTGTGTGTATATATGTATATGTTGATACGTATATATATATATGTACGGTGCATATGTGTGCATGTATGTATCTATGTGTGTATGCCGGGGGATGGGTTTTTCTTTGTTTCCTGGCGCTACCTCGCTGACGCGGGAAACAGCGATAAAGTATAATAAATAAGTAAATAAATATAAAGTAAGATAAATCCAAAAATATCTGTACTTTAAGAATGATTTCATATCCAGTATTAAGAAATCAAAGATTCTTCAAAATGCTTAAAGCCACTGAAGAAACAGCTGGTATGGCAGTGATATATTCTATTAAGAAAAAATAATCTTTGAATAATTTGATCTAATGAAACACAGCTACTTATGGTAATTTAACCTGTACTGTGCTATTGACATCAATCTACACTTGCATAGGAGGGTGCTACTGGCATCAGTTTACACTTGCATGGCAGGATGCTGCTGGTATCAATCTACACATCTAATTTTTTGTTATAAGCTGAATTCCAGATGTACTTTAAGTTCTGTTGGCTGCTACTGATGAAAATCCAAACAAAGGATTATTGGAGCAGTCTCAAGGCCTTAGTAACCTGCTTGTGACCATGGTGGATGGCCATGCACTTTTTCATGGGACTCACCACATCTGTGCCCCACTCTGCTGCTTGTACTCAGAACTTGCCAATCTTATATAAAATGTTTTCCAAAACAAGGAATAATTAACTGTTCATTCAAAAGAAAAAATTAATGGCTCTGATATTTTTTTTGTGCAACTAATCATATAACTCTAAAAGTTTAAACATTTTTATGTACTTAATTTTTTTTTTTTTTTTTTTTTTTTTAAGAATTGTTTAGTCTTAATTCATATAAACAAAATTTTTTATATTCTTTGAGCATTCATAAATGAAGTGAGTACTTTGAAGGATTGTTGAATAAGTTTGATGAGACAATGGCATATGTAGGGTGTTTGGGTCAGGGACAAATGTGAAGTAAGAGTCATGGCAAATGGTTTGATAAAGAGAAAAAAGATGATAAAAGCCTTTCATGACATGAAATGTGGCAAAGTGCTATAAATGAATTTCTTACATAAGGGGTGAATGTGTTGTTGATTGCTTAGTTAGAATTTTCAGTGTAAGCAGAGTTCATGATGAGGTGCCTGAGGATTGACAGAATGCTTGTATAGTGCCACTGTATAAAGATGGGGGTACAAAGATGATTGTTCAAATAACAGAGATATAAGGTTTTTGAGTCCATCTTGTAAGTTGTATGGAAGAGTGGTGACTGAAAGGGTGGCAGCATGCACATAGCATCAGTCAGGGAAAGAACAATGTGGTTTCAGGAGTAGTAGAGAATGTATGGACCAGGTATCTACTTTGAAGGATGTATGTGAGTACTACTTAGAAAAACATTGGATCAGATATTTGCTTTAAAGATTGTATGTGAGAAATGCTTAGAAGAAACAGAGGGGTTTTTATGTGACATTCATAGATCTGGAGAAAGCAAATGATAGGGTTGTTGGAGATGCCCTGCAGAAGGTGCTACAAATATATGGTATGATATGTAACCTGTCAGAAGCAGCGAAGAGTTATATCAAGATCACACGCACCACTGTGACCTGTGAGAGTAAATGTAAATACAAGCAAGGTTATCAGGTTCAGAAGGGTTGAGGGGCAAGTTAGATGGGATATAAGTTTGAATGGAGAAAAATTGTTGGAAGTGAAGTGTTTTAGATATCTGGGAGTGGACTTGGCAACGAATGGAACCATGGAAGTGTGAGTCATAGGGTGGGGGAGAGGAAGAAGGTTCTGGGAGAAATGAAGAATGTATGGAAAGAGAGACTGTTAACTCGGAGAGCAAAAATGGGTATGTTTGAAGGAATAGCAATTCCAACAATGTTATATGGTAGCGAGGAATGGGGTATAGATAGGGTTGTTTGATGGAGGTTTGGATGTATTGGAAATGAAATGTTTGAGGACAATATGTTTATGAGGTAGTTTGATCATGTAAGTAATGAAAGGGTAAGAGAGATGGGTGGTAATAAAACAATTGTGGTTGAGAGAGCAAAAGAGGGTGTGTTGAAATGGTTTGGACATATGGAGAGAATGGGTGAGAAAAGTCTGACAAAGGAAATATTTGTCAAATGTGGAGGGAACAAGGAGAAGCAGGAGACTAAATTGGAGGTGGAAGGATGGAATGAAAAAGATTTTGAGCAATTGGGGCCTGAACATGCAGAAGGGTGAAAGGCTTGTAAAGAATAGGGTGAATTGGAACGATGTGGCATACTGGGGTTGACGTACTGTCGATGGACTGAACCAGGGCATGTGAAACATCCGGGGTGAGCCATGGAAAGGTTTGCAGGGCCTGGATGTGGATAGGCAGCTGTGGTTTCGGTGCATTACACATGACAGCTAGAGAATGAGTGTGAGTGGATTTGGGGTGTTTTCGTGTTTACTGGTGCTGCCTTGCTGACACTGGAGGTTGCATTGGTTACCTAAGGGACGGGGTGGCACCAGGAATGAATGAAGGTAAGCAAGTATGAAAATGGACACATGTATATAGGTATATGTATATGTATGTATATTTATGTGTATATATATGTTTATATGTATATGTATGGATGTGTATGTGTATGTATATATATATATGTGTGTATATGAGTGGATGGGTCTTTCTTTGTCTGTTTCCTGGCACTACCTCACTAATGTGGGAAATGGCGATCAAGTATAATAATAATATTAATAACAATCTATTTACACTTGATCGCTGTTTCCCATAGTAGTGTCAGGAAACAGACATAGAAAGACACATCTGCTAACAAATACATATACATATATAAATATAAGCACATACACATACTTATACATGTGCATACAGCTATACATATACATACAAATATACACATGTACATTTCATACTTGCTCACTGTCATCCATCCCCAGTGCCACCATGTCCCACAGGAAACAGCACAAGTGCATGAAAGAAAAGAAAAAACTGATAACATATACATTCTCCTCTTCTTCCCCATACCTGATCTTTCATACACATTCGCCATCTTCCGCACCAGTAAGGTTGCATCTGAAACAGATGACTGTCGCTTAGAGGGAAAAATCCTCACTTGGCACCCTTCTCTGTTCCTTCTTGGAAAGTAAAATGGGAGGGGTTTCCAGCCCTTCACTCCCACCCATCTTAGTTGCCTTCTTAACACACAAGGAATGCATGGGTAGTATTCTTTCTCCCCTATCTCCAGGGATATTATATATACCCTTTCATTAACTAAGAGATCACATTAGGAATGATCTTAGATTATCAGCACAATAATGTTTTCCAAATGAAATTATAATACATACTCTAAAATGTAAACTGTGATTAAAAAAATCCATAAACATTTTATTTACAATGTACAAAAAAAAAACATAATTGCTTACAATGGTGCACAGGTCCATGCATGAAATTTACACAAAATCTTTATACATAATCACAGTAAAGAATATTCTAGCAATCATAAGTAATAACAGTTTTAGACTTACAGAAAACATTTACAACACAAAACTTTCCCATTAACGAAATTTACCTTTAGGCGTAAAATTATATCTACGTCCACTATTTCCTTTCTGCAAAGCTTTGTGTTTTAATTTTGATACGACACCATTGAATTCTTTGACATCTTTCTTTTCCTTTCCTTTCCTTGCTTTGCTATCTTCTTTAACAATCTTAATGTCATTTTCTTTCCTTGTATTATTACTCACTTCAATTTTGTATTTCAAAGATGATCCATCTTGTGCAGCAGATGCTAGTAATTGTGAATGGCTAGTGTGAAACACTTCTTTCCAATCTATTGCATAATTCTGGGAACCTTCTTGAGTGTGGTGGTTTGAACTACCAGAGGAACCTTCATTCCACAAGCAGAGAGCTCCCCATTTCTTATGATTTCCAATATCCTGTTGGTAAATCAAGATACACTGTAATGATTGGTTTATGTGAATATGTAAAGATGACTGATAACACTGATGTTTGAAAAAAACTAAATACTTCCATGAAAATGCCAGCTGATGATAAAGAGATCCATACCAAACATACTGTATAAGTAAATTTTATCAAACTATTCTATCCATAAACTATTCTATCCATGTTTATGGTAAACTCTTAATCCCTAACACACATCTCACAAAGTCCCAGAACTGTATATGTATGCAGGAGGGTTAAAGGTGTGCGCGGAATAGAGTGAAATGGAACAATATGATATACCAGGGTCGATGTGATGTCATTGGACTGAACCAGGGCATGTGAAGCGTCTGGGGTAAATCATGAAAAGGTCTGTGGGGCCTGGATGTGGAAAGGGAGCTGTGGTTTCAGTGCATTACACATGACAGCTAGAGACTGAGT
>JAYMFT010411180.1:0-18238 GCA_038088735.1 Panulirus argus | reverse complement strand
TACTTGATCGCCGTTTCCCACATTAGCGAGGTAGCGCCAGGAAACAAATGAAGAAATACACATGTACTCATATGAACATACATACACACACACACACACACACACGGGCTAGGTAGGGTTCGAGGACGGGCTAGGTAGGTTCCACCTAAGTTTTTGAAAACGGGATAAACTTTGTCTCCTTCCACCATGACAAAGAATCCTCCTCTTGTGCTCGTCTCTTCTCCGTGTGGTACTGTTGTATCGTTTGTAGTGAACATTCTGTTCACTCTAGTTCAGTTTCTTCATCACTCTGGAAGTCAGGCGGACATTCATGGAATCGCTGATGGATCTGCTAATTTTGCCTGTTGGTGCTGGTCTGGTGGTACGTTTCGCTTTCTAAAGGTAAGCTGGAGGTTGGTCGTAACTGTCTGGCTTGATTCCTTTCGGTAATTTCGAAATAAGGACCAACTACTGTTTCTACACGATTTGTGACACGAGAATAAGAGGGGAAGTTCCTCATACATCTTGGATCGACGAAGGATTGCAAACTGCGGTAAATATCACCATCTTATAGGCTTCCAAATCTCTGTGACAGCTCAGCAGCACAGATTTTTTTATGGTTCTTACTACGTTGGTCTGCCTGTAAACCATCATTATCTGGTTTAAGGATGTCTTTCACAGAAACAGTTAGAAGTTTTACCTCTGATAATGAGAATAGTAGAGCTGCTAATAGTTTTTGTTAAATCTTTAAACGGCTGCAGTGCGGCAACACAATTCCTCCGGATCGCCCATTTTCATTTATCTACTTATGATGTTTTAGAATTTGTGAGATACAGGCATATTGTCTCTTTCAGGATTATCATTCTCTTCATCATACGTAATGAGCTATTTCATCTTGTAGCTACGTCATGGATGACATGAAGCTTGAGCTGATCTAGGCTTTTTTTTTTTTTGGCTAAAATGTGTTGTATTCCATCAGCATTTAGAAGTAATGTAACAAGATGCTTTTTATGAATATAAACTGTTTTTGATGACGTGCTGTGGTTTGTGAACACTACAATTAGCGTTGCTGACACCTGTAAAAAAAGTGTTTTCATGTTTGTTTCAGCATTAGGTACGAAAGTGAACACATTATTGCAGATATTCCATTTCTCTGGCACGGAATTTAAGTTCCCTGCCTCCGCTTGGCGAGTTAAGATGAGCAACGACACCACAGCATATGTGTCTTACGTCTGGTGAAAGATAACTTATAATTATTTATCAATTTAGGAATGCTCATTATTTCTCTGAAACAGAATGATGTACATTGTTGCATATGAGACAGGTATGAAATTAACGCTACTATGTTTTATGATATGACGTAATTTTCAGTCATGGAGCGCATGAAGCCTACAACTTCATCGTAAGTGAATGGTAAATCACCTACAATTAACCTCTCAGAATTAAGGTAATTCATTGCTTTCGATTTTGAACGACGTGTAGCCCCAATTTTTACTCTTTCATGGCAGTGTTCAAGTGCTGGTTGCTTGCACGGTAGATATTTTTTGCAGTGAAGTAGTGATCCTTTTGTTTTTTCCTTTTGATTCAATTTTTCAGCCTCTACATCAAGCATTTTCTCATACTGTTCCTTATGAGTGGATTGCAGATGACTTTAAACCAGAGGCGCTTCCCACATCTCAAGAACATTCCTTCTTGCAAACACAACCCTGAGCAAAATCATTTGATAAACAAGTAAAGTAGTTCTACACAACTCCAGTTTGATAACTCCATGATTATCGCTGTACAGCAACATCTCACTTGTCACCGCTAAAGCATGCAATACACGTTTCCAGAATCGCTGGTGCTACATTGACACCTGCGGCTACGATGGCAGTGTTCTAAATCAAATTTCATCTGAAACTTGTCTTGTATATGCAACATCGATGGATTGTTCTACGATTTATCATAAAGGAACGCTAATTTGATTCTGATGCACTGACATGTTTCATGCAGGCACCTACTGTGCATAATTTATCCCTTACAGTGTTATACAAGACATAACCAGGTTAGGTTAAATCCAGAGTGCAAGAAAGTTAGATTACTGAGATCATAATTCAGGACTAACTACCTCGTAATACATGTACAATATTGCTATTACTTTTCATGTATATTACTCACCTCCAGGTTCCAGCTGTGTGTTTATTACCTAGGTAAACAGGAAGTCATTTACAGCAAATAGGATCCTTATTGTGTTTATAAAAAAGAAGACATTGGTATAGCCTAACCTAACCTAATCTAGTCTAATTCACTTTAATTAATACCTAACTTAGCCGAAATCATTAGTGTACAACCTAAAGGCCCCACCCCCCTCCTCCCTCTTCCCAGTGTTTTTCAAGGCTAAGTTAGATTTAGGTGGGTTTGTTGCTAGCCTGTTCGCCTCTTTATGCTCTGGCCGTCATACAGAATTGTCGGAATTAATGCGGGGCCGTCAGAGGGAGCTGTGCTAGACTAGCACCACACAGAGCTTAGTAAATGTTCATATCACCGTGAAAATAGCTGCTACAACGACTGCTGAACTATACACAGCTAAATGATTGCACAAAACAATGACCACATTATTATTACTGGTGTTGGTCAGCACAACTTTATCACGGTTTCTCCAATATATCAATGAAAATAATATTGATGTAAACGTTACTGAACTCTATGTAGGTTGTCAATAACTTAAATTCATCAAAAAAAAAAATCAACAAAGAAGCCAAAACAGATCCTTCTCTGTACCTGTCACTGGGCAGGAGAGTAAGACAGGCAGCTAGCCAACAGAAGCGCCGGATGTAACCAGAGGCACGGGGAAGGTGTCCTGTGACATGAGGGTACATGAGTAGTTCTCTCATGTGGCCTTGTCCTGGTCTTTTGTCATCTCAGCCCAAAAGATAGAATGCTGCATTACCTAGCTTTTTTCCTGCCAATATTCTCTGTACTAAAAATTTTGATTTGTTGAGGATCCCATTATAAGTGTTGGTAAACATACTTAACGAGGATCTTGTTGTGTTAGAAGTTCCAGTCGTCAGAAAGATGAAACATGAGCAACTTCACGTAAAGGAACGGTCGACAATATACATTATATTATTTCTCTATGCTAAGTAATGCCTAAAAGTTAGGATATTTACTTCTTCATCTTGGATCTAGGCTTCGATTATTTCTTAAATCATCATTATCATTATTATTATCATTATTAAAACTTACTGAATGTGTTGCCCAGAGGATACATTTCTTTGTTAATATTTGTTAAACAAACGCTCCACCAGTTCTTCAACATGCATTGACATTATTAATTTTACTCGACAAACATTCCCTAAACAGCTATTTGACTAATTTTCAACATTTTCAGCGTTACATCACGACCACCGACACGCCTCACAGGTACAGGTGACAGGGACTAGACTGGATCCAAGGACGGAGGGGCTGGGAGCTGGTGTCCTGAGGAAGCGGTGAAAATTTTACAGAAGCGACATCAGAAGAGTCCATAAACTGATTCAGGGTTTTCTCCCAATACCCCCAGCAGTGGAGAAAAACGTGGGTGAGGGGAGGCGACGGTGGAACGGTAAAAGAGAGCGGAGGGAGCAGCAGCAGAGGAAGAGAAGAGCCAGGTGGTGTGGTGCACGATGCTGGGTTTAGTGGAGACGAAGGCAGTGGTGCTGTCGCTGATGACGGTGCTCACCCTGGCCGCCTCCTTCCTGCCACTCCTCGTGCGGAGGCTGGTCCTCCGCCACCTGCACACCAACAGGACACAGGTAACCTCTCCCGCCCTCTGCGTCAGGCGCGTGTTGTGTTTGTCCACATTCGTCTCCCTTTATGAAAGGAAAGAAATTCTTCATAATCACATTACGTCCAACTGTTCATAACTTTCTCGGTGTCTCAAAAACTAACCACTGGTGAGAGAGAAATTTTGTGGTGATTTAGTGTCATAGTTTGTCTCCGCAAATTTAATGTAATTATTCTATCTTACAAATCTTACTGAAATTTGTAAAGGTTTTTGATTGCTGATGCATGGATAAAAAGTGAAAAGCAAAATGGCCCTTGCAAATAATACTTCTGTTATGATGATGTTAATGTCATTATCGAGGACCAGAATTCTGAGTCGACCTTCCACAGGCAGTATGGCACATCTGTACCCAGTATCCACACTGGGCCCGTTACACTAAGGCAGAGACACCTGACTTCCATGCGTCACTCTGGTGATCTTCGTGATAACTTAATTAAAAAAAAAAATTCAAGTGTTCCCTGGAGTCTGCCACATGTTATGTCTATAAACCTTCCTTCTTAGGAATACATAACGAGTTGGATCTTTCTCTTTGAAAGCGAAGGACTGTTGTTTGTAAATATGAGACACAGTTAAAGAATTTTCAAAATAAACAAGAAGTATGCAAAATACCTGGAAGAAAAAAAATGTTTGACGCTGAAGATCCGGTAGAACGGAGCCCTTCATCACCATCATCAAGTTAACCAAAACGTCCGGTAGGAGGACCACCACACCCGCCCGCATACTGTAGGGGGGACTTTACGTTATAGTGGAAGGCGATTCGAACACCAGTCCTGAGATCTGTCATCGTTCCTGATAACGCAGAACGTTATAAAACCTGATTACTGGAGGACGTCTTGGACCGTGATATATAGATATCAATACATGTAGATACCTACGTACGTGTGCGTATCACAAATGTTTATTATATACGCCTAGGTCAGGTTCCCGCGGGGGGAGAGGGGAGACTCCTGCTGAGGATGTAGTGTCTGTCCTTCAGGCCCTGTGTCGTATGTAGGGCCCGGATCTTTAATAATCTTTGAACAGCTCTCATCACCTCTCATAATTCTTCCCTTTTCGATCTTTTACATGAGGTAATAATTAGTGAAACTGGTTGCGTATCTTGTGACTTTACTTTGCGTATTTCTGTGTAATGTTAAATAAATACCTGTTAACAGGGTTATGATGCCGCAACTGACCTAAATGGATCTTTTGACAGATGTTTCTGAGCGGATGTTTGTGCTTCGGTGGCGGAGTGTTGCTTGCCACCGTCTTCCTTCACCTCTTGCCCGAAACTCGCTACTACATGGAGCAGGCCATGGACTCAGGCTTCATCCCGCAGATACCCTACCCGCTGGCTGAGCTCATAGTCTGTGTTGGCTTCTTTTTCATTTACATCATCGAGGAAGTCGTCCACTCCTGCATCCATCAAAACCGCCACGTGAAGCAAAAGACAAGTGAATCCTTAAAGATGAATGTGAATGTACAGACACCGTGCAAACCGAACGTAACGCACGGAAATACTGATGCAGATGTTGATGATGAGTGTCTGGAGAAGTTCTTGCAGGAGGAGAGGGAGGGCAGCAGCCAACCAGAGGTTGTGATCGCCACCCCGGCACTGGATGAAGGTTTGTCTGTGATGCGAGCCGTGGTGGTCGTGGTGGCACTTTCTTTACACAGCATCATGGAAGGCTTGGCGCTTGGTTTGGTCCACAAGCCGAAGGACGTGTGGCTGCTATTTGGTGCTCTCTCTGCCCACAAGCTGATCATTGCTTTCTGTATGGCAATGGAATTATTAGAGGTTGGAGTCACTCTGACGCCGTTCATGGTGTCCATGATAATATTTTCTCTGGCGTCTCCCATCGGCGGCCTTGCCGGGACGCTGGTCACCTCCATGATAGCGGAAACCACTGCCTCCGGAGTCCTCGTGCCTACCTTCCTGCAGGGGTTCTCTGCCGGCACCATCCTATACGTCACTTTCTGCGAGGTGCTGGAGAGAGAACGAGCCAGGCCACGGGGAGGCCAGGTCAGGATGTGGACTTTCCTAACAGGATTTGTCTTCATGGCGGGACTACAGGTGTTGGACACGTACGTCCCCGTGAGTCCAGAGCACAGCGCGACCTCCTATGTAAACCTGACGGGCAAGAATATTTCATTACTTTCTTACACTGATGTCTTGGACGATGTTACTCCCTCCATGTTTTACACTGATGTTTGGGAGGACACTGATTTAGGCTCTTACACTGAGGCCTGGGAAGAAACCGATTTGGCATCTTACACTGAGGTCTGGGAGGTCACTGATTCAGCCTTTTTTGATGATATCTGGAACGACACCACAGCGTCACTCGTCTACAATGAGGTATGAGAGCGCGAGTAAGCAGTGTCAGATGGCAACATCTCATCACAAAATGTTCCTCAGCTCACATGGAATGAGACATTGATGTCACCATCTCTTAGAAGTTTTCCCACAGTGAACCAGAGGCACGGGCAAAACACACCCTAATAGTGGCCACTTCGGGTGAAAGAATAACGGTAGCAGATAAAGGACGAGGAAATTAGTGAGAGTTCCTCAACTGTTTGATATATTATTGTCTCTTACTTTGTTACTTTTACCGTCAATAAAGGTGAGATATTATTTCTTTTCATTCTATGTTTCTGCATCAAAGAGCCTGTTGTCATATGTCATTATATTGAGATTTCTTTTCTGACCTTCATGTTACACGCGGGTGTTTGTCTGTACGGCAGGTCTCCGGGGGAGTTGCTGACTTTCCTGCTTACACCAGAAGAAGAACCACACGCCAGACTGGTCTGGACGTGACGTGTTGGGGACCATGGTTAGCCTGCTGAATTGCTCATATCTGATTGGTTGATCGCGATGACGAGGCGTTTGAAACACGACGGTTTGATCTTTATGAATATATATTCGATCAGTTGTGCGTCTAGAGCGACCCTGTTCGGCTCTCATTTCCGGTTTGATGACGCCTTCTTGAGATTTATCACGTCAGTCGCCAGGAACACATGTATCTAAAGCCCAGCATTCCTCATTTATCAAATTCATTCGATCATTTGTCTCAGGAACTTGGCCACATTCCAGCCATAGCTCATGAAATATGTCGGCCACAGGTATCCTCACAAACCTCAGACGAAAGCCAAGGATTTTTCTTAAGGTTAAAGTCTACCGGATTATCTTTTTCCTTAATCTGCCAGTAATGCCTTACATTCCATCCAGTTATCAACAGTTTCAACTATGGGGAAAGTTATCAATTGATCCTACTCAGAAAGTGATAAACAAACAACCTTTGAATGGCGTAGTTATCTAATCAAAGAGGCATCAGGACCGGCCGGACCTGCTGGCGGGCTGATACAACGCACAGTAACGATCGGTCACCACTTGCCAGTCCGTCACATCACTTTATCATCTGTATCACAGTTAGTGATAAGAATTATGTCGTTACTACTAGTCTCCATCTTTCTTGGTCGGAATGTTCATCACAGTATGACATTCAAATGTTACATGGCATCAGCTACTCAGGGAAGTGGGGCTCCGTGTGACGCGTGTCTGGTGCACCAGCGTCAGGAGTGAGGGAAGACACACACAAGAGCGTCATACGGGAGCGGCGAACACTTTACATAACCTGCGTTATCTCGCATATTGTTACTTATGGCAAATAATCTCCAGTGTGTGTGTGTGTGTTTGTGTACTCAGGAGACTCACCAGGATTCATGTAAGACAAAAGATGATATGTTACACATTGTGGATTGTACATGAAAGAATGTAATGATTGAAAGAATACGGGAAGGAAGGAAGGAAGTTCTTATGAAGCTTTAACAGAGGAAGCGAGAAGGTTAGAGAGTAGAGTGCCCGGGCTAGAGAGTAGAGTGTCTGGGGTGGAAAGTAAAGGGCCTGGGGTAGGTGGTAGAGTTTCCAGGGTAGGAAGAAGAAGGCCTGGAATAGGAAGTAGAGTACTCGAGTGGGCAATAGCGTTCCTGGGGTAGGAGGAGGAGTAGCTGGGGTTATTTGTGTGGGGGGTTGGTTGCGTGGGTTCCTTCCTGGTGTAGATACAGAAAGGAACACAGTGGGGGGATGTTCAGGATCAGGGTTAGGTCACATATGGTGCATAACATGAGAGAAGTATTTCTTGAAGACTGCCGGTGCTGGGGCGGACTGGCTTACCTGCCGGCTATGAAGGTAATATATCATCAAGGATGGAAATGGCTACAGGAAAGTAGGAGCAACTTGTTTGGGCAAAGCAATAATGGTATGAATATACATCTCCCTTCTGCAGGTGTTTTGTTCTGTTTGACAAGTATATAGACGCAGGAAGTTGAAATGAAAAACTGATCATGTATATTTCAGTGATGCTGATGTGGTTGGTGACATCCAACATATCGGGGAAGATTGGAACAAGGGAGTGATTTCAATATTCCAGTGAGGCCAGGATATGGACGTTCCAGTTTGCAATAGAAAAGAAATAAGATTCACATTAGGTGAGGTTGTGTGAAGCATAAAGACGTTAAAAACAGAGAGAGAGAGAGGAAAAACAGATTTCCAAGAAATATAAAAGTAGAAGTAAGTTTAGGCAAAGAACCTGACCCCCTAATTTTATCAGATGATTTCAAAGAAAAAGGAACAGCAAATCCTTATTTCTGCAAGATCAGACGCTTTCCTGTCGGTGGTAGTGAAGGAAAGGGTGAGCCAGTGATGCTGTGGTTAGATGGTACACCGGCCTAGAGGCGGCTGGCAGCCTACCAGCTGAGCGGAATCACAAGTGGTATGTTCAGAACGTAAGACAGAAAACAACCCATCGCAATGTCATGACCTTAGAGGAACGCCAGTGGTAAGTCATGTGAGAAAACTGAGACGTGATGGAACACAAACTGTCAATGGCCAGGAGAAAGGGTTCCCTACTGAACGGTGTATCCGGAGAAGACTTGAATATACAGTTTCTTGCGACCTATCTCCTTTGTTGACGTGGTAGAGGCCTTTGGCAAGGTACCTGGGGAAATTTTGCTGAGTTCTTAGAAAACAAAGGCGTCTCTTTGAGGCTGGTGCAGGCGAGCAAAAGTACATAATTATCTCTTCGTAGTTCTGGAGATAGTGGAAGTAAGTGGCTTAGATGGAAGTAGTTGTGACACGCGGGAACTGCGTTGTCTCTTGCTCTGTCCATTGTTTATATAGATTGTGTTATGTCCCAAATAACACAGTTTCGGGAAGAGAACGAAAGATTGTTCTTCAGCTGACTGCATGGCTTTGGTAGCAGATGGTTGTGAGTTACCTGAAGCGGTGACGGATAAATTACGCAATAGACTTGCAAGCTATGGGTTAAAGATGAAGTGTGAGAAAACGGAAAGACCAACGCAGGATTGTGGGCAACGGATACATCATGAAAGATGTGACGTTTCAAAGTATGAAACGAGGGAACTATGATGCAAGGACAGGATGGCACGTGAACAGATGAATGTACAGTTATTGTAAAGTCGCCAAAGCCCGTTACTGTTGATAAAGGATGAGAATATTTCGCAAAAGTTATCTATATATAAGAATAGTGTTGTGGTATAGTCGCATTGAGTGATAACGTAAAGTTTCAAGAGTAAGATCTCATCGGGAGAATTCTTCGCCTCATTCTGGGAGTTAAAAGTAGAAACAGAAGACGTAATGTAAGGGTAAGGAGACACCAGAGCTCTGATGCTAGATGTAGAGAAAAACCAACTCCGTTGGCACAGACGGGTAAAGAGGATGGCACAACCAAACAGAGGAAAACCCTGTGGCAGACGAAGACCTCGCTAGAAATGTAACATCAGTGTTGCCAGAAGGAGAACAGATCTTGATATGGAACAGTCCTGGAGTGTATTTGGAGGCAGCTGTCATATGACAGACTACAGGCAGCAGTTAATATGGGCGAGAGATGTGGCAGGATGCTGTTGGTCTGCCGTTCTCATTTCTCAGAAGGACCGATATGACAGCGAGGGTGTGGCAGGCTGAGAGAAGTGTGAAGCAGAGCAAAAGCTGAAGTTGAGAGATACTGGAATAAAGTCTGAGACGCATTTCCCAGCGGAATGAAAGATGCGATGCCCTCTGCTGACTCTCCTGGGACCGACCTGAGAAAACAAGATAGATGAATGATTTGCAGGTGGAATAAGAAGGGAAGTTAGCCCAGTGGGCGAGGCCGCATGGTCTTGGGACTAAGACCACAGTACGCAGGCGACCACGATACTTGGTCTTGTGTCCGAAGGTAGTGACGTCACCTAAGACGTGTGGTCGTGACGTCAGTCAGCTTAATGCGGTAACAACTGACATGATACAGACAGATAGGATTACATATATATATATATATATATATATATGTAAGTATTTGATCGCCTTTTCCCGAGATAGTGAGGCAGCTCCATGAACAGACGAAAAAGGCCACATTCGCTTAGACTCTGTCTCTAGCTGTCATGTGTAATGCACTAAAACCACAGCTCCCTGTCCACATCCAGGCCCCACAAAATCTTTCCATGGTTTACCCCGGACGTTCCACATGCCCTAGCATAACCAGGTGCCCAATCTATCGATCAGCCGTAGTGGGAGGATGAACAGCCGAGTGGACTGTGCACCGACTGCCGCCGCCTGAACATTAAGGAAAACCATTTGCCACGTCTACCCGGGGCCACGTCACGCCCACCCAGCCGACTACACATGAACTCCTAATCCATACCAAGAGCTTATATTCTCTCAAATCACTCACAAACGTACTCACGTAAAACAAATAAGTACTATTAGCCACAGACCAACCAAACTACTAAACAGATCATTATGAAAAATTTACACTCTACCGTGAAACAACTGTTCATCTACCCCTCACTGCCATAACACTCGCAATATTATTAAATTCTTAAGGAACTCCCCCGCTACAGAGCCTCACAACATATCAAACATTCAAACCAAACACTTTGGCCCACTTGCAGTGTTACCACGCTGATGTCCCGAACCGCTTCTCCTTATACAACAAAGTCCCAGCCTTCTGGAATTTTGCCAAACTCCTTCACCCGCCCACTTCCCTTCCTCTTTCCGCTCTCTGTCACTCTGGTCTTCAGCATCCCTCCTCCCGCGTATCAGGAAGGTTAATGTCGGAAGTGGTGAACCAGCACTGTCAAGTCTTCCCCCCCCTGGCCCAGGTTGCTAACTTCTCGTTCTTGTGTTGCTGGCGCTCACCCACAAACTCATTACTATCTTACATGATACTCGACAGCAGGCAAACCACACAACTCTCGTCTTAATGCGACATTTTTTGTCATAAAAGTAAAATTCGAGAGAAGATGGGACTCACGAGTGGAGAACTCTCTGCCGCTACTGTACAAACATGTGCTCACACTTGTATGTCGTCTCTGACGTGTCAAACAGTCACACCAGCGCCGGTCAACAATTTGTCTTGGGGCGCCAGACAGTCAGCTCAGGACTGAGGGATGAGATAAGTAGAGGGAGGCAGGAGGCTGTAGGTCAGTGTGGCTCAGGTGAGGGAGCTGAGCGGTCGGTCGGTGGTGAGTTGTCGGGCGGAGCACCGCGCGCTCCTGTTGGCTTCGTGAGTTGTTGATAGTGTGAAAAACCTTTTATGTTGTGGCGTCCGTCAGGAGATCCCTCCACTGCCACGCGTTTTTTTTTTCTTTTTTTGTGCTTCTTAACTGAGGAATGTGTCTGAGTGCGTCATTAACCCAGAACACGTGGATGAAGTTTAGAACAAAGTCGATCACCTTCATTGATGACCCTTTGCGCCGCTCTCATGACTCCTCCGGAGGAGAAAATCTAAACCTCAGGAGCGTTGAGCAACCAGAATGGTGGCCTCATGTTACCTGCCCTCTATCCTCACTGCCCGCTCCTCTGCAACACCATGACACTTGATAATAATAATGATTATAATGATAATAATAATAATAATAATAATAATAATGATAATAATAACAATGATAATGAAAATGATAAAATTAGTTGTCTATGATATGACTGCAGCAAAAGGCTGAAAATAAACCGCAAATACTTGTAATAATAAATAGTTACAAAAAGTTGGATAATGACAGACAATCTTCACAGAAGCACAAATTGTCCACCATGACGGATGGCGCTGTTCTTCTGTGATAGCTGGAATGGACTCGATGCGATTCTGGTCAGAACTGCTACCCTGGGACAAGGGGTCCCTGTTGACAAGGGGGTAACGGTCGCAAGGATGTTGTGCAGTAGCTTAATCGTAAAACAGTTGGATGAGGTCCAGGTGATGGTTGGAGGGCGTTGGAAGGGTTAGAGAGTAGGTGGCCTCTTGGTACAAGTGAGCAAGGATGATCTTGCATGTCATTTTCTGCACCTTTTTTTTTTTTTTTTTTTGATCGTCCTGTTGTCTGGTGGATAACGAGGAAGAGCAATGGATGAGTTTGGTGAATGTAAACTGTGTAGATATCTCTGAGTTGAGGTGCAGAGAGTACAAGTGCCTCAAGTCTACAGAGAATGTTGAGACGAATAGTTGGAAGATTTGTTGATGGTGATGACGTCTTCCTTCCAGCTTAGTTTGTCGACCAACCCACAAACGTTTGTCGTCCGACCCAGAAAAGGTTGGTATGATTCCACATTCTCGAGGGGCCTGTCGCCTGGTGAGGCGGTAAAAGGTGGACATGGTTGGAAGAAAGGTTGACGTGCCTAACAAAGGTCTCGATCTCGTTGACAGTGACATTGTTAACTATGATCCAGTTCTGAGAGCGGTTCAGGAAGTACTGGAGGACGACGAAGTCGGGAGAACCGTCGTCAGTTCTTTCAACGGCAGTAGAGTCGTTGACATTTAGTGCTTCCATCGGTAACACACGTCCACCAAGGCATCATCTATAATGATTAAGAAACACAAGGGTGCCATATCTGTGTCGTGTTGCGCACCGCATATAGCCTGAAAACGCTCGGTAAGGAAGCTGACCAGCAAGGAATGAGACCTCTACAATTCAGCGTTGATTGCTTTGTTTATGATCTTGCTGTGGTTGACTCGGTCGAGAACTTTGTTTAGCTCGACGAGAGAGAGAGTCCCAGAGGTCATGTGTCTCTTGAGGATGTAACACAAAGTCTAAATAACAGTTGAGTTAGTGTTTTACCAGACTGTTGACAATATAGTAAGCTTCCCCAGCCTCTGTTAAGCCCAGTCAAACGCAAAGCTTCGAGGGAGTAATCCGGGTAAACGTGGCCCTCGTCCCCACAGCGATGCTCCTAGCTTCTTAATGAGACTCATAATTTGTCATCTTAGAGTAAAACACGCAGAATGATTTATTTGAATACCATTTCCGAATGAGAGCCAGAATTTGTATATTTGGAAAGCTGTAAGAGAGCACTTGGGACACACTCACTTGCACACACTGAGCTGGTGCGCTCACTCGAGAGTAATTATCAGGTTTGTGCAATACACTGCCTTTGAAATTAGATTAATCTAACCAGTCGATATCTAATTAAGTTAACGGTTCAGGGTCTTTATCAAACATATTTTCTGTATCATTTTATCATAATTTTTGTGTGTGTCTGTGTGTGTGTGTGTGTGTGCACTCCTATGGTCATCCCTTCTCCTACGCCCTGGATCTTGTCGCTACAACATCCTGGATCTTGCTCACTTGTTCCAAGCCGCTCATCCCGGTGTGTCACTCTTTATTCTCTCATAGCCCTCGTCCTTCCCCCGCCTCTCCTCTCTACGTGGTCGTCCGGATCCTGGTCCGGGTCCGGGACCGGGTCCGGCAGAAGTGATACCCAACATAATCCCATTCCAGCTTCCGCCGCTGTGCCGCCATCGCTGTTGGACTGGTAACGGTTGCCTCAGCAGGTCAGGTGGTTCCCCAGACTCCCCACTATGGAGGATACTATGGGGCAGGGGTAGGAGAGGTCTGCTGGGTGGTGGGGAGAGGGCTGACGGGGAGGTTAGCCGTATCACACAGGCAGCAGGCAACACAGGTTCCTAGTGATACTTGGTTCATAAGGTACACCGTTTACAGTAAGTCATACCGTTATCAACACAATAGAACCAAGAAAAGTCATCTTGAGGTCAGACACTCGCTAGTTGGGTTGTTTACATCTTAACTCAGGTTCTTCCGGTTGTACCGGGCAGGTGGACGTCGGTCAGCCGGCCCGAGGGTCCAACCCGAGCCAATCTTGACGTGGGAGGGACGCAGTCTAAGCTTATAAGGTTCCGGTTATTAATTAATCTACAGCTTGAGATGGGAGACGATGGCGGCCTGATTGATGGCGGGTGGTGGGCGGCGGGTGCGGGGCGGCGTGATGGCTGATGCTGACGCTCACTGTATGGATGGATTGTCTACTGCTCAGTCTTTTTGACAGTCTGATATCTATATTTTTTCAATTTCATCTGCAGGAAGTGTATCCATATTCCGGAAGAATTTCAAAGTTTCGTTTCTTATTGTCGTAAATTTTGTTTGGGTGACAAGCAATGGGCTCGTGTTGAATCCAGCGCCCCGGATATTCATGTTGGAAACAGTGAGAGATGAAGAGGAGTCTAGTGAAGAGGGCCGCTCCTTGCTTGCGGTCCTAGTGAATCACAGAGCAGGCTGGGGCTCAGGAGGCGGCCTCCACCGTTAGTCTTCCATGTGTGGCGAAAGAGGAACCCCAAGTGGAGAAGGAGAGCAGCTCCATTCTCCACACTCTGTTGTGGATGTTCTCTCGTATTTCAGGCCAGAGGGCTGGAGTTCCCCGTGTGTGTGTGTGTGTGTGAGTGTGATACTTGATTTAGTTGTTTCCTTAACGTCTGTACCCGAGAATCTGGCTAGTAATATGCTTCCTAAAGATCATGTTAACAGTTACCAGCGGTCGTACCGTCTTGCCCAGGGATTTAAGTGAATATCGACCGTAGACATAAATTTGTGTTCACTATATATGTTAGAGGATGATGGCAACACCTGTATAACGTTGGGATGGAAGATGAGCAGTGGTTAGTGGTGTGTCGGGAAGGTAGAGCTTCTGGTAGCGAGTGCGTGGTTGTCAGTGTGGTGATCAAAACATGGTGGTCGTGATATGTGACAGGTTGTATTGTGGTTGGTGCTGACATGTGGAGCTCACTATACTTTTCCTCAGCGACGTCTGCTTGCCGAAAGTTTGTTTGATAATAATGTTGGCGCTGGTGACTGGCGGGTGTGTGTGTGTGTGTGTGTGTGGGTGTTGGAGGTGGGGGGGGGGGGAAGCAGCCGTAGAAATACCTTGATATTCCGTGTATGGTGGTCATGGCTGTAACCGGATGCAATACCTTCTTCTGGTGTATGGTAGCCTTATCTGACACCACGGACGAAATATTTTGAGACATGCCCATTGGTCTGGCCTCACCTTGGTAGCTTTGCTTTCATGATATTGTAATATACCGATTGCCGGCGACATTTCCTGTCATTTGTCACAATAAACGTTGTACTGATGTCATATTTCGACGGATATAAGCTTAAAGTGGGGCTACCAAGGTTATTAGGAAATTTGTCTCACATTCAGGTTTACCAACCCTACCGAGACAACACGAGTCGTACTGGGCATTTCAAAATTCATTAAACACATCCGGGGAGACTTTTCTACCGTATGTGTCAGTGTATGGAAGCAATGCATGGTAGTGATATGTGGTAGCTTCACGCGGAATCAGTAAATGGTTACAGTTGATCATACGGGCAGAAATCAGCCATTTGCCAACACGCGGTCAAATTGACTGTATCTCTGTGTACCACCGTCTGCCTATTACACCCCAATGAGGGACGCCTCCTCCATTACAGTGGTGCTCAGGACACGTCTCGGGCTGTGCAAGTGTCAAGTGAGTGGTATGAGCAACCGCAGACATGGAAAGGTAACTTGAGTGAAGCCAGAGAGACGGGATATACTACGTCCAGGAACAACAGCCACACAAAACTACCTGACTGTCTGACCCCCTCGCCCACCCACCTCACACTATATCCAGAAAGGCTCTTGTGTGAGGGAGAAGCTGCACCACAACACTGGCATCACAAGGTAGGTAGGTTCACCCCTTGGTATCACACTCCTCCTGTAAGGATTCCGTCTTAAATCCTCTACGTTTAACCTTAAGGCCTGAGAGGCTTGTGGTCAGGTGAGCGGGAGGCGAGAGGAGTTGCCGCAGCGGGCTCACATCCCTTGTGTTGTCTTCCACCTTTAAGATACTATTGTTTTTAGATGTATTTATTCTGGCATTTTTGTAATGATTGAAGTGAACTATCGGTGATGAAATTTAAGTAAGGTTATAAAACGATTTCGACAAATCATTTCATGAATAAGGAAAGCTGAATTAGATGTTCTCTGGTGCTCAATTTTCCTCTGTTCTTTTGCACTTTTCATTGCTTTACTGACGGACGGAAATCGAAAATGAGGACTTCTGTCCGTGACTAAACCCAGTAACTTGGAAACAATCTACGTTTACTTGGAACACATTTTATAACAAAATTTGAAAAAAAAAAGTGGTCATCAGAAATGAATACCTAACATGTATACACACAACTGTTTGTGTCGCTGCTGAAATACTTTTCACACGGATGTTAAGCCTCCGGTCGTTGAAATGACGAGCAATAGAAATATTAGGAAGGTTTACATTGATTACTGTCCAGACGGAGTGGTGGAAGCCGTGGTGACGGGTGGCAAGATCCTCCGGTGCATTCGTTCTTAGCCATAACAAAGAGGGCTTCTGCGTGTATGTTTACACATATTTGTTAACTAATGACGTCTCCAACCATTCGAGTCGTATTTTTGCATATCATTATACCTGTTGGTGCTGCCCGTCTGCTGCTCCTGAAAGCTATTTCAGAAAATATAGCTTGTTAATAACGAGTCTGGAACAAAGAACACCTTATCGGGGCGTGAAGACTGACATATTTGACTGTCCTTTGTCGCTTTTAATATCTGGACAACTTTTGGAGAAAGAATGTAGGATACGGGTGGGTTACTGGACGGAACCTGGATGAGTGGGTAACCTTACCCTGGAGATACTGAGCATATTGATCGCTCGTGATCCTTTAAACGAGTAACTCCGCTTGGCTGGTTCCCTGGGCGAACTGATTCAGATTCCATCACTCGGTTATGGTTTATAATCATATTCATAATAGATAAGTTTCATCTTACATAAAGCTCCAGGAAATGGAATTTGGACAAATAAACCTTGAATATTCCAAGACGGCAAAGCAGAGGGGAGCGAGGGCTTCATCCTTAACGTTTGAATAAAAAATAAAATGGTAAGTTTACACCAGGGTTGAGGGGGAGGGGCAACCACCATCCCTCGGAGTGGGCCATAAAATTAATGATGGCCGTAAAACTGCTTCCCTCACTGGAAATTTCTCTCTAATTACAGGATTTTCTTCTTCACTCTTCTAACGACAGTCGCCCCAGGATTTGTTTGACCTGCTAGCTATCTCACTTATTTAGATTAATTGTTTTTTGTTTCCTTGTGTAGTGATTTATCCTTTTGTCTGTTTCATAGGTAATTTAGCAAGTTGTTACTGTGTTAGTCTGGTATATAATCTTCATACTGGGAGAGAGAGAGACAGAGAGAGAAAGACAGAGAGAGAGAGACAGAGAGAGAAATTCAGTAGTCTTCCGACTCTTTCCTACGCTATAAGTATGATACTAATATCATTATGGTATTGAAAAGACGATCATAGAATATCATACAACGTCAATTCTCTCAGTCATTTTTCTTCGAATACCTCTGTTATGTTTTCTCAGACAACAACTGATAATGGGGCTGAGAATCTGCTAAATCACCGTTTAAAACATCCTAAGTCAGTCAAATGAAAATATCATGCTACTCTTGATTACTGTACTTGAACCAGCGCTGCAGACCTCTCAACACAAGAAACACCCGGGGAGAGGAACGCTGAGAACACCACAGGTCCTGGGGGTCCAGGTGGTTCTCGTGTCTCACAACACACACACAGCCGTGGACACACACCTACAGAACCCTGATGGATTTCCACAAACATTGTCTCTGTCCCTTCAGCCAAGATGACCTTTCACTTGGGCATTTTCTGAACGTCATATGTATATACATATATCTCATTGCAGTAAGGAATCCTTAATTATTTCCCTCCAGTCAACTAATTTTATTTTGCTCTTCTCTTGCGGTTAAGAACTGAAGGAACACTGTGGAAAAATGACAGTGGGTTCCCCGCTCAATTTTTGATCCTTTCCTCCAGGGAAGCTTAACGTAAAGACGCAATTACCCATACCAGTGGTAGGCGAGGGGTGACTACGGCCCATTGGCTGGCCTTAGCAAGGGGGAGGGGGAGGAGGCCATGGCTCGTTGGCCAGAGTCAACGCCTCATTACCTGACTATCATACACACTCTAGATTTTAAACGAGCTGATTGAGGGGAGATAAATATTTGGTTAGCAAGACTCGTGTTTACCTGAGCTTACCTTCATTTGAGTCATATGCCTTCATCCTATGCTCTCTCTCTCTCTCTCTCTCTCTCTCTCTCTCTCTCGCTCTCTCTCTCT
>JAYMFT010411169.1:0-18238 GCA_038088735.1 Panulirus argus | reverse complement strand
ATATATATATATATATATATATATATATATATATATATATATATAGAGAGAGAGAGAGAGAGAGAGAGAGAGATGAATATTGGAAGGAAAAACACACGAGTTTATATATTGTCAAATTGTAAACAAAATGTAGACAGTTCCCCATATATTACCTTTTTTCTGTTTTTATCAACATGTAGTAGAGATGGTTTGTGTGTGTGTGTGTGGAGTGGGGGGGGGGCAGGTTGTGTGAGAGTACGTTCGGTTTTCGGATTCATATCTTTGAGCTTAATCTAAGGCAACGATGAGATCTCAGTTCGTCTGAAGTTTACATTCTTAAACTATATTGTTTGATTCATTCACAGTATCTGTGACATCCATGTTGACGGTCCTCTGTTGTTGGTGTTACCGACTGGAGGACGCCAGTATAGTGTGATCCCGGGGTCTGTGGGACCTTACCACTTCGAATACAGGATGAGCGTAAGACTCTAACCCCCTTGTATAACGCCATTACCAAATGATTTATGGTCAGACCCCACGTTACTCTGCTCTTCAGTACCTTTACAAAGTGGAACGATACAGACAAGTGCTTGGCCCTACGACGGGGCACACCTCACGCTTGAGCAAGCCTCAAGTGCCCTGCACTTCATCAAATACTTTAGTGGGCAGCGTCGAGGAGCGCCAGCGCCGTACACCTGGCCTAAAGCACAATAACTCTTGAGTAATTGTACGACGCTTCAAGTTGGGATTTCATTTGTTTTTCCCCGAGTGGCCACAACACTCTTTTACGAGGAATATATATATATAGCCTGCTGGAGGTGTGCTCCTCCCGCAGGAGTGCCCCTGGCTGGCGCAGAGATAAACACCCCCGTCGCTGTTTTCTCCCCTCAGTTCCTCTCGCCGTGTCCCCTCTTCCTCTCCCATATCTCCCCGCCTGTCTCCTCCCCAGCCACTAGAGGGATCCTACCACTTGATCAGTATCTCTCTCTCTCTCTCTCCTTTTGAGGAGTGGCAACCAAAATGTAAACAAACCCAGTCCGTTATTGCCAGGGTCGTGGGTGACCACACATCCCTCAGGAATGGCGTCTGGCAACAGTAACGTAATATTTCTTCTCGATTGTTTACATTACATCAGAATTACATTTCCTGACTCCATGCCGTTTCTCTTTCTCAACGTTAAAATGCTTTATCTGCGTCCAAATACCTCTGTTCTAAAGTAATTCACCAGATTCATGGCTTAATCTATTCACGACGTCTTAACAGATACCATTATCTGGTACACCTTAGTAACAATATGTTTACACTCACTAACCTTGTAACACATAAAGCCCTAAACAGAGCATATTTTCAACCAACATGGGCCTTCGAACTGGTAAAGCTTTCTTTATTTGATATTTAACTTTAGTTTCTTAACAGTAGAAGTACAACATAGCAACAGGTTTGTATATGGTTGTACGTACACGATTGTTTGATTCTAACGAAAACAGGATTCATCTCAACCGCGATTCTACTCATTCGTGAATCCGACCGTTGGTGTATTTACATATATACCGGTCCATCGACATATTACTCATGATTCATACTAATTTTTACTCACTCACGACTATTAATTGTGATGCATACTGGTGACTCTTACTCATGAGACTTTATCAAAAGAATTATGGAGTCCGTAAAGCTCGTTAATCCCTCATGTTCGATACCGGACCGAAGCGCCCTAGCAGGAGACACAGACCACACACACACTGAACAAAGTGAATTTAACAGTTGTCGAAAGAGCCATCACCGTAGGTTAGCATGTTAAATAATCATTACAAAACAACATCCACAATAGGTTGAAAATGTCGAACTGCCAGCCAGTCCAACAAGAAACCTCAACAATAACTCAACAGCTAACAAAAGACGATCAGCAGAGTCATCACCGGCTGACTAACAAGGCGCCCTCCCTACACCTGCTGACAACAAACAACAAACAACCCAGTAACAAGACACACTAACAAGCAGGAGACAAAAACCGGTTTTCTCTCGTTCGGTTTTGACTTTGAGGTTCAACATATCTCTTGTGATGGATCCTCTGCGGGCAAGCCGTTACGATAGTGGTGACGGAGTGAGTGATGGTGTGGTACTGTGGTGGTGGTGGCACTGTAGCGGTAGTACTGTGGTTGTGGTACTGTGTTGGTGTGGTGGGGCTGACAGCACCACAGTGTCAGCAGGGAACCACCAGCCACATTAACGTTAATAAATACAACATTGTTGTCAACGGGTGAGGGTTCCCCACTTCCCTTAGCTGTTTAACTCCTCGCCCCCTTCCCTATACCCCCCCCCCCACCCTTCCCTTCGGTAAATAACTCGTCAGACCCCCCCTCTCTCCACTCCCCGTGTACCTGGCGGTGCAGCATTGTCTTCCCCCAGGCAACTACATAAAGCTCTTAGTTCCTTGACGCGACAGTTTACGAGTCAGTAATTATACCCACTGAAAAAAAAAAGGTCACATATTATTGTCAGCGTTATCTCCCCGGGCGATAGTGGATCTTTGACCTTATCTCTACTGCGTCTCGCCCAGAAATCAATAAATTAATCTAATTAGGAGAAAAGTTCTGAAGGAGTTAAATAGAGTGTCTCACAGTGTGTGGGAGGGAGTCAGCGCTGTGTTTGTTTGCGAGATTCTTTCGCGAGGTTTGTGGGTAATAAATAATCGGAACCGTTAATGTGCTTATTGCCTGCTCTGCTGACTGCTTTATTAACATATATATGTTGATCTGATGTGCTCCGACCGTCCGCTGTGATGTGAGCGGCAGGTCGGCCTTTTCCTGCCTCGCAAAACGGTGTCACTTCAGCAGGGAGATGATCTGTTTTTATATAACCTCTCAGCTTGTGTTGACTTGTGCGGTGACTGCTACGCTACAGCGCCCGCTACACTCTACAACCAATATCTGGGGTATTTTTAGAAAGCCTCTCGAAGTCCTTAGCTCTCTCCCTGTCTCCCCCTGCCTGTCTCTCCCTGGGTAGGCAGCCAGCGGGCAGGGGTACCTACCACCCGCCGTGGTATCGGGAGAGTTAGTGACAGCTGCGTCGTGAGTCAGCACTACAGTGACTGTCAAGTGTCACTCCTGTGACCCATGTTACTGTCTCCTCTCTCTGCTCCTGCCTCTCACTCTACATACATACATACGTACATTCTCTCCGTCCCACACATAACTCGTGTGACTCTAGATTTTCCTGCGGTGCGCGCTACGCGCCAGGTCTGTCTTTCAGCGAGCTCCCCTGTAACCCCACACACCGCCTCGCCAAAACCCAACAACACTAAAAAGTCAAAATACTTTTATTAGTTTTTTCCTGGCCAAAGTATTAATATTGGCGAGGCGTGTCGGGTATCGGGGGACCCTAATGCGAAAAATAAATCGCGCTAATGTACTGATACCCAGGCGGGGCGCTGGCCGCATATTGGTAAGTGGAAAGTAACTTGGGGAGATTGATGATGATGGGGGAGAAATAGGGAGTTGATGGCACGTGGGAGAGAGGGAGCTCCGCCTCTCCCTGCCCAGCACCCACCTCGCTCTCCCTGTGACACCCGGACGAGGTCACGACCCCGTGGCACGTGCCCGGGCGAGACTGGGTCACGGCGGAGACAAAGGCATTGATCTTTGACCCCTAGTGAGAGTGCTGACCCGCCTTCAGGCCAACGGGAGAAGCGAACCAAGATTGTAATGACCTCTACTCTCTCTCTCTCTCTCTCCCTCTCTCTCTCTCTCTCTCTCTCTCTCATGGAAGTGTGTTTATACACCGCGAGCGAGTAGTCACCACCAGCGAGTGCGAGTACTGACACGTGCCGGACCTTCTTACTCCACAGGAGTCCAGCATTACCCAGCTCCTGCCCGGCGTGCAGTCTGGCGGCCCCACGAGTCTGATCGTAGGGTCACGTGATGACGATGATGACGTCACTGTACCGTCTGTGGGTACAGCTGGTGAGGAGCGCCATCTCCTCTGCCACCTCTCCCCACCACCACACTACACCACACCTCACCACTACCACAGCACCACCATTACCATCCCTACTATCACCACTATCGCACCAACGACAAGCAGCAAATTGGAAGAAATAGTCACGGATAAGGTGAAGCCAAGAATCTCTCTCTCTCTCTCTCTCTCTCTCTCTCTCTCTCTCCCCGGCGGAAAAATAGCTGAGTGTGATGTCATTGTTTGAAGGATTCTCTCTAGTGTTGATAAAACCACTGTCTGGAGATAATGTGAGATAGAGATAGCATGTGTGTGTGTGTGTGTGTCTGTGCAGCGGGAATAATGTCGCATCAAAACCCGAGTTTTATTCCCTGATAAATTAATTAGATATTTTTACGTCGAGTTAAACGGACCACTTAAAGAATCGTTCATAATTCAAATTTACTTCTGGAGAATCTCTCTTATCTGAGTTTTTCTTAATCGTCTATGAAGTGCCTGTTTGTGAAGAGTGGAAGAAAAGCCTGTGATGAATATTCATAATTCGCTCTTGGTTATCAGGCGGTGCATAATAAAGTAGATAAGGCGACAGTCTATCTAAAGGCGACGTGCGAGTCGGCGCTGAGACAGGAGTATGGATCCGTCAGCCGGCCGGGCCTTGCGTATCGCTCAGTCAGACACCACACGCATCCACACTCCCCTCTCTCGCGGCGCAGATAACAGATACGCAACTCTGGCAGCCATTACCGCCCGACAGGTGCGGCACCTTAGGTGTGAGGAGCCGATACACAGCTGGTGTTTATGTTGTGGTCTGCTGGCCCGGGCCGAGGAAGACCCTGGCTAGCAGCTTAGATGAACACGTGAATCATGCACTGCACCACGAGAGGAACCAACTCTTGCACGAATCTAGCAATATCTGGCCTTGATGAGCTATCCTGTGAGCCCTTCGAGCAAAGGCCCGGGATTCTGAGGGCAACAGCGACTGTGTTGGCGGTCCATCCCCCCCAGGGTCAACGTTGGGGGGACGGTGGGCAAAGGACGTCTTCCACGTCGCCCTTGAGTTCACAGGACACTACTTCGGAAGTGCCTCATTGCACGAGGGTCTATATTACAGTTACAGGAACCATAGCAGACTCACAGATTCTGAGCGCCAGAATCAAATAGTATACAGCCTGCCGCTGTGGTAACAGGCATTGGCGCCTCAAATGAAAGTCTTAGATCTTAGGAAATATGTTATGAAATAAACCGAAGAAAATGTTACGGGTGAAGTGAAAAAAACATGATAACCTTGTCAGACATGAATCCCGGACATGTTACCACCACAAAAAAGAGACCTTCATCTGGGCAAGAGACCTGCATCTCACAGTCATGTCTGACTGAAACTCACTTCACAACGAAAAAAAAAAAAAGAAAATCACGAACTCCTTAATTTCGTTATTTGCTTGGCCTGGCTATGACTACAGACACTGGACAAGCACACACACATGGTCCATACAAGAACCGTACAGGTGGCAGGCACCCACTGAGGGGCGGGATCCCACGGCGGGCCCGGCTGGACTTAACCGGCGGCAGCGGCACTGGGAGTGACTGGCGGCCGAGCTGTCATGAGGAACATAACGCGACCCAAGACCTGAGGTTACTTATCAGGCAAAACGGTTTCAAGCCTAATTGTTGATAAGGGTGTTGTTCCAACTTGTGTCAAACAGATAATCTCCTTTATGGAGGGATTGCCCTTATGTCCGGCATGCGTTCACCCGTGTCATGACGAAGGCGCACCAGAAGCTGTCTTGGCCATTTGCATAGAGGCGCAGTTTGCCTCGGCCGACGACGCTCATCATCGTTATCGCCGCGCGGGACCGCTGCTGACGGTAGTTCGGCCGACCTTTGTGCAGCCAATCAGCAGTCAATTTATGCCATCGTTCACCCAATCAAGTAGAAGGATTTATGTCGTCATTCAACCAATCGCGAGACACGATTCATACCCTCTTCGCCCCAATATTTATATCTCTCCATAAAATGGATCGTAATCTCTTTGAAGTCGGCAAAATAAGCGACAAAAAATTCAATTTGGAGTTATATATTTCCTCGCGGGAGATTTAGTCTCAGAGCGTCGCTCTACATCTTTGTTTTATTTCCCTTGTGCGCAGCTGTACCCTGGCACCACTTCGTGGGGGCGGAGGATGCCGGGCGCATCGCCGCGATAAGGCTGGCATTCAGGGGCGCGCGGGACCTCCTTTGTCACGGTAAATGGCGGCAGTTGGAAGCGTCGAGCACCCGCTACCTCTGCCATCCTCTCCTGATTTCGCCAAGGGAATTGATTTCTAGCATTTGCTGGTTCGTAACAAGTTTTCCTGCGTGGAGCCCCGTCTTTGTCCGACGATTGTGGCGGCGCTATGAGGGCTTACGCATTGGTCCCCCACGTTAACCCGTCTGTCTGGCTCAGCGCGGTGAAGGATGGACGTAAGTTCTTGGAAATAAGACTGAACTGTGAAATTCGATGAGTCAAGACAAACGTTATCCTCAACAAATTACCTTCCTCTCTCGCGGTCCCGCCAACTCTTCTGGGATGGAAGGCAGATGACGCATTTGGTAAACACACAAAGTTAACGCTTGAAAGTATAGTACAAAGATGAGTAGAATTTGTGTTTTCTTCATCTCAACATTTACAATTTTGTTGTTTTTCACGCTGTATTCACAAGTTGTTAAATAGTCCACAAAACGATCGTTTATGGGCAAAATTCCTGCAGGTTTGTCCAATCACGACACGCTTCTCACAGCTGCCGCTGTATTTAGCCGTCGCTGCTGAGACCAGGAAAATCTTCCCAGAAGGAAATCGCTTTCCATCGTAAATAAAACCGAAGTAATCTCACGAAACTAGTTCTACAAGTTTCTCTTTTTCCACTGTATAATCCGCCCCAGTAGGACGTCTGAAGGTGAGAGCAGAAGTTTTGGTGGAGATTATTCTGAACGTTTCTCTACACATGGGAAAGTATTCACGTATCCCGTGTCGGCTGCCGTAGTAACTACCCTAATTATTCTCACATCCGGCTGTGAATCTGTGCACCGGTTACGTACTCCGTGGATGCAGTTTCCATTTGCGTCAGATTGGCGTAAATCCCTGAGAGAAGCCACATTTTGGGATATCTTTAGATCTTTGTTTGGATATTTGTGAGCTGACTCACAGACCCCAGTCAACTCAGTGTGTTCATCCCTCTGCCTCCCTCAGGTTAACGAATCCTTAATTTACTGAATGATTGGATGTTAACAGTAACATTATTCAAGTCTTAGAAGGTTCATTTACTCAGACTGAATTTTAAATGTTAATGATGTTAATATTATCCTCAAATGGCAGTAAAGTTCACGTTAACCGCCTATGTTTCCCTCGCACGCTGTGGCAACTCAAATCTCAATGGCAATAGTTGGAACGTGGCAAAAATGGTCAAATTCTGAGTCCATGGCTTCTGACTCAGCTCAGCAGAGCGGTAGGTAGGTGGGTACAAGGACCAAAGGTGATCAAGAAAGGCTTGTTGCCGCTGGGACGAACCCCGCAGAGCGCTTGCTTTGGGGTTCGATCTCTCATCCCTGGGATCAGGTCGGGCGAGGGTGACCTGCAGGTCATGGCACTCTCTCTTCTAGTCAGCCATCTATACCGCTTCCTTCCTATTTTGCTGCTAATTCAGTTCACCCATTTTCATCTCATGCTACCCTATTTATGCTTCATGTATACTTACTTCTACTTCATCCATTCCATTTTATGTGCATCCACTTACATCCATTCCTTATTCATTTCCACATCCACTACATATGCATGTATTTCCAATTTATATTTTCTTCTATTCTCTGCAAATTTGCCCTTTTCTTCCGCTCGTGTACGTACCTCTTATCTAATAGTTTCCAATTAAGACGTGAAAATACTGACCCAGTTCCAAAGTACAGTCTCCCATTTCCTAGTAAAGACCACTTACCCATTTCCTCTCCACACTGTTTCAAAATGACAGACTCGTTACGTTTCACTTTTAAAACCTCCTCTGTTACCGGCGTCCAGTGAGTCGTTCCCTGACTGCCACCAGACCAGACACTCACATTTTGTGTACCAACAACTGACTGCATCGTTTGCCCACTTCCAGTATCAACAAAAACGGACCATCTCATATTAAAACGTAGATAACAGACCAACTCCTGGCTGGGACTCGGCCCCTCTACATTCTGCCACGAGTCAACCAACACACATTGTCCGCTGAATTCAAGCACTCAACCCGCTTGGAAATGAAGCAGAGTTGATTAATTTCTTGCCCAATAAGATCATCTTTTTTAACTGGAATGAAGGCCAATAAGGATAATGATATTGTTTATTGTTATTATTATTATTATAATTATTATTATTATATTATCTATATTTCAATTAGGGCCCGGCCTTGATGTGGACTTTTGTCCGTGACTGGAGCCTTCAACATAAAAAGAAAAAAAAAAAAACAGTGTTGGTCCATTAGTGTAAGAGTTGAGGATAACCAGTTTAGCAGTAGAGGGCTAGTAGTGTAGCAATAGAAGGCCATTACTGTAGCAGTAGAGGGCCATTATTGTAGTAGTAGAAGATCATTTGTGTAGGAGCAGAGGGATATTAGTGTAGCAGTAGAGGGCAATTAGTGTAGTAGCAGAGGGTCATTACTGTAGAAGTAAAGGGCCACTAGTGTAGCAATAGAGGGCCATTAGTGTAGCAGTAGAGGGCAATTAGTGTAGCAGTATTGGGTCACTAGTGTAACAGTTGAGGGTCATTAGTGTAGGAGTAGAGAGCTATGAGTTTAGGAGGAGAGAGCAATTAGTGTAGGAGTAGAGGGCCAGTAGTGTAGCAGTAGAGGGCTATTAGTGTAGCAATAGAGGGCCATAAGTGCAGCAGTAGATGGCCAATAGTGAGGCATTAGAGGGATATTAGTGAAGTAGTAGTGTGCCATTGCTGTAGCAGTAGAGGGCCATTAATGTAGCAATAGAGGGCCATAATTGTAGAACTAGAGGGCACTTAACGTAACAGTAGAGAGCCAGTAGTGTAGGATTAAAGGGTCGTTAGTGTAGCAGTAGAGAGCGATTAGTGTACCAGTAGTGGGCAATTAGTGTAGCAGTAGAGGGCTATTAGTGAAGTAGTAAAGGGCCATTACTGTAGCAGTAGAGAGCCATTAATGTAGCAATAGAGGGCCATAATTGTAGTAGTAGAAGGCCATTAGTGTAGGAGTGGAGGGCTATTTGTGTAATAGTAGAGGGTCATTAATGTAGCGGGAGATGGCCTTTAGTGTTGCAGTTGAGGGCCATTAGTGTAGCAGAAGAGAGCCATTAGTATAGCAGCAGAAGGCCATTAGTGTAACTTGAGGTGCATTTGTGTAGCAGTAGAGGGCCATTAGTGTAAGAGTGGAGGGCCATTAGTGTAATAGTAGATGGTCTTTAATGTAGCAGCAGAGGGCCTTTATTGTTGCAGTAGAAGGCCATTAGTGTAGCAGAAGAGAGGCATTAGTTTAGCAGTAGAGGGCCATTTCTTTAGCAGAAGAGTGCCATTAGTGAAATAGTAGAGGGTAACTAGTGTAGCAGTTGAGGGTCATTAGTGTAGCAGCAGAGGGGCATTAGTGTAGGAATAGAAGGCCATTATAGTAGCAGTTAAGGTCTATTAGTGTGACAATTGAGGGCCATTAGTGTAGCAGTTGAGTTCTATTAGTGTGACAATTGAGGGCCATTAGTGTAGGAGTACAGGGCCATTAGTTCTGCAATGATAGGCCATAAGCGTAACAGTAGTGGGCCATTAGTTAAGCAGTAGAGGGTTATTAATGCGGCAGTACAGGGCCATTAGTGTAGCATTGGAGGGACTTTAGTGTACCAGAATAGGGCCATTAGTACAATGGTGGAGGGTTATTAGTGTAGCAGTAAAGGGATACTAGTTTAGGAGTAGAGGCCCATTAGTGTAGGAGTAGAGGGCCAGTAGTGTAATATAAGAGGGCCATTAGCGCAGCAGTAGAAGGCTATTAGTGTAGAAGTAGAGAACTATTAGTGTAGCAGTAGCTGGCCATTAACGTAACATTATAGGGCCATAGTGTAGCAATAGAGGGCCATTAGTGTAGCAGTAGAGGGCCATTAGTTTAGCAGTAGATTTCCATTAATCTAGCAGTAGAGGGCCATTAGTGTAGTAGTAGAAGGCCATTAGTGAAATTCTAGAGGGCCATTAGTGTAGCAGTTGATGGTCATCAATGTAGCAGTAGAGGGCAATTAGTGTAGTAGATGGCCATTATTATTGTAGTTGAGGCCCATTAGTGTAGCATTTAAGGGCTACTAGTGTGGCAATAGAGGGCCATTAGTATAACAGTAGTGAGTCATCAGTGAAGCACCAGAGGGTCATTACTAGAGCAGTAAAGGGCCATTAGTGTAGGAATAAAGGGTTATTGATGTAGCAGGAGAGAGCCAGTAGTGTAGCACTGGAGGGACTTTAGTGTATCAGGACAGAGCCATTAGTACAGCAGTAGAGGGCTATTAGTGTAGTAGTGGGTGGCCATTACTGTAGCAGTGGAGGGCCATTAGTGTAACAATTGCGGGCCATAAGTGTAGCAATAGAGGGCCATTAGTGTAGCAGTAGAGGGCCATTAGTTCAGCAGTCGAGGGCCATTAGTGTAACAGTAAAGGACCATTAGTGTAGTAGTAGAGGGATATTAGTGAAGTTTTACAGAGCCGTTAGTGTAGCAGTTGACGGTCGTTAGAGTATCAGTAGAGGGATGTTAGATTTAGCAATTAAAGTGCTATTATTGTAACAGTAGAGGATCACCAGTGTAGCAGTAGAGGACCATTAGTGTTTGAGTAGAGGGCCATTAGTGTTGCAATAGAGGGTTATTAGTATAGCAATAGAGGGCCATTAGTGTAACAGTAGAGGGTCATTCGTGTAGGAGCAGATGGCCGTTAGTTTAGGAGTAGAAGGCAATTACTGTAGGAGTAGAGGGCCATTAGCGTAGCAGCAGAGGGCTATTAGTGTTGCAGTAGAGGGCCATAAGTGAGGCAGTAGAGGGCTATTAGTGTAGCAGTAGAGAGCCATTAGTGTAACAGTATCGGGCCTTTAGTGTAGTGGTAGAGGGTTATTAGTTTAGTAGTAAAGGGCCATTACTGTAATAGCAATTAATGTAGCAATAGAGGATCATAATTGTAGTCTTAAAGGGCCATTAGTGTAGCAGTAGGGGGCCATTAGTGTAGGAATAGAGAGCTATTTATGTAGCAAAAGAGGGCCATAATTGTGGTAGTATAGGAGCATTAATATTAGAATGAGGGGCCATTGGTGTAATATTAGAGAGTCATTAATGTAGCAGTAGAGGGTCATTAGTGCACGGGTAGAGTGCCATTAGTATAGGAGAAGAGAAATATTAGTGAAGCAGTAGAGAGCCATTAGTGTTGCTGTAGAGTGCCATATATGAAGCATTAGAGGGGTATTAGTATAGTAAAAAAGGGCCATTATTGTAGGAGCTGATGGTCATTAGTGCAGTAATAGAGGACCTTGAGTGTAGCAGTAAAGAGGCCATTAGTGTAGAAGAATAGAGTCATTAGTTTAGCAGAAAAGGGTCATTCCTGTAGCAGTAGAGAGCCATTAGTGTAGTAGTAGAGGGCCATTAGTGAAATTCTAGAGTGCCATTAGTATGGCAGTGAAGGGTCATTAGTGTAGCAATAGGGGGCCATTAGTGTAGCAGTAGAGGGCCATTAGTGTAACAATAGAGGGCCATTAGTGTAGCAGTATTGGGTCACTAGTGTAACAGTAGAGGGTCAATAATGTAACAGTAGAGGGCCATTAGTTTAGGAGTAGAGGGCAATTAGTGTAGGAATAGAGAGCTATTAGTGTAGCAATAGAAAGCCATTTGTGCAGCAGTGGACCTCCATTAGATAGGCAGTAGAGGGATATTAGTGTAGTAGTAGAGGGCCATTAATGTAGCAATAGAGGGTCATAATTGTAGGAGTAGAGGGCCATTAATGTAGCAGTAGAGGGCCATTAGTGTAGGGGTAGAGAGTCATTAGTGTAGCAGTAGAGAGCCGTTAGTGTTACAGTAGTGGGCCATTAGTGTAGCAGTAGAGGGCAATTAGTATAGTACTAAAGGGCCATTCCTGTAGCAGTAGAGAGACATTAATGTAGCAATAGAGGGCCATAATTGTAGTAGTAGAGGGTCATTAGTGTAATAGTAGAGGGTCATTAATGGAGCAGTGTAGAGCCATTAGTGTTGCAGTACAGTGCCCTTTATGTAGCAGTAGATGGCTATTAGTATAGCCGTTAGTCATTAATATAGTAGTAGAGGGCCATTAGTTCCGCAGTTGAGGGCCATTATTGGAGCAGTAAAGGGCTATAAGGTTAGCAGTTGAGGGCCATTAGATTAGGAGTAGAGGGCCATTAGTCTAGCAGTAGAGGGCTATGGTGTAGCAGTATGGGGTCACTAGTGTAGCAGTAGAGGGGCATCAGTGTAGATATAAAGGGCCATTAGTGTAGCAGTAGAGAGCTTTTAGTGCAATAGTAGAGGGCCATTACTGTGGCAATAGAAGACCATTAGTATGGCGAAAGAGGGCCTTCCGGGTAGATATAGAGGGCCATTAGTGTAGCAGTAGAGTGCTACTAGTATATTAGTCCCGTGCTATTAGTGAAACAGTAGATGGCCATTATTATAGCAGTAGAGTGTCATTCGTGTGGCAGCAGAGGGCCATTAGTGTAGGAGTAGAGGGCCATTATTGCAGCAGTAGAAGGCCATTAATGTAGCAGTAGAGGGCTCTAGTGTAGCAGTTGAGAGACATTAATACAGCAGTAGTGAGCCATTAATGTAGGAGCAGAGGGCCATTGGTATAGCAGTAGAGGGACGTTAGTGAATGAATAAAGGGCCATTAGTGTAGCAGTAGAGAGCCATTAGTGTAATAGCAGTGGGCGGTTAGTGTAGCAGTACAGGGTCATTAGCATAGAAGTATAGGGCTATTAGTGCAGCTGTAGGTGGCCATTAATGTAGCAGGAGAGGGCCATTAGTGTAATAGTAAAAGGCTATTAGTTTAGCAGTAGAGGGACGTTAGTCCAGCAGTAGAAAGCCATTGGTGCAGCAGGAGAGGGCAATTAGTGTAGCAGTAGAGGGCCATTAGTGTAGTAGTAAAGAGCTATTAGTGTAGTAACAGAGGGCAATAAGTGTAGCAGTCTAAGGCCATTAGTGCAGCAGTAAAGGTTCATTTGCATAGCAGTAGAGGGCCATCAGTGTTGCAGTAGAGGGCTTTTAGTGTAGTAACGGAGGGGCCATTACTTTAGCAGTAGAGCACATTAGTGTAACCGTTGAGGGCCATTAGTGTAGCAGTAGAAGGCAATTAGTGTAATAGTAGAGAGCCATAAGTGTAGCAGTTGAGGGCATTAATGTTGTAGTAGAGGGCCATTATTGTAGGAGAAGACCTCCATTAGTGTAGCAATTTAGGGCCATTAATGTAGCAATAGAGGGCCATGAGTGTAGCAGTAGACGGTCATTAGTGTAGCAGAAGAGAGACCTTAGTGTAGTAATAGAGTGCCATTATTTTAGCAGTAGAGGGTCATTAGTGTTGCAGTAGAGGGCTATTAGTGTAATAGCAGAGGGCCATTACTGTAGCAGGCGAGGGCCATTGATATAGTAATAGAGGGCTATGAGTGGAACATTAGAGGGCCATCAGTGTAGCAGTAGAGGGCCGTTAGTAAAATAGTAGATAGATATTAGTGTATCTTTAAAGAGTCATTGGTATAGCAGTAGAGGGCCAATATTATAGGTGTAGATGGCTATTGTTGTCGCAGTAGATGGCCAATAGTGTAGCTGTTGAGGTCCATTAGTGTAGGAGTAGAAGGCCATTAGTTCAGCAGTAAAATGCTATGGTGTAGCATTAGAGGCCTATTAGTGTAGTAGTAGAGGGCCATCACTGTAGCAGTAGAGGACAATTAGTGTAGCAATAGAAGGCCATTAGTGTAGCAGTATAGGTTCATTTGTGTAGGAGTAGACTGCCATTAGTGTCGGAATAGAGGGCCATGAGTGTAGCATTAGAGGGCTATTAGTATAGCTGTTAATGACCATTATTTTAGCAGTAGAAGTCCATTAGTTTAGCAGTCAAGGCCATGGGTGTAGCAGTAGAGAATCATTGGTGTAGTAGTAGAGGGCCATTAGTGAAATAGTAGAGTACCATTAGTGTAGAAGTAAAGGGTCATTAGTGTAGCAGTAAAGGACCATTAGTGTAGCAATAGAGGACCATTAGTGTAGCAATACAGAGCCATAAGTGTAGCAGTAGTAGGCCATTATTATAGCAGTTGAGGTTCATACGTGTAAGAGTAGAGAGCCAGTAGTGTTATAGTGAGGGGCCATTATTGTAGCAGAAGAAGGTTATTAGTGTAGCAGTAGAGAGCTATTAGTGCTGTAGTGGAGGGCCATTACTGTAGCAGTGGAGGGCCATTAGTGTAGCAAAAGAGTGCAATTGATTTAGCAGTCGAGGGCCATAAGTGTAGCAATTGAAGGCATTAGTGTTGTAGTGGAAGGCCATTAGTGTAATCGTAGAGGGCCATTATTGTAGCAGAAGACCTTCGTTAGTGTAGCAATATAGAGCCATTAATGTAGCAATAGAGGGCTATGAATGTAGCAGTAGAGGGCCATTAGTGTAGTAGAAGAGTCATTTGTGTAGCAGTAGAGGGACATTAGTTTAGCAGTAGAAGACCATTAGCGTAGCAGCTGAGGGCCATTAGTGTAGTAGTACAGGGTCATTAGTGTAGCAGTATAGGGCTATCAGTGTAATAGCAGAGGGCCATTACTGTAGCAGGTGAGAGCCATTAATGTAGTAAGAGAGGGCCATGAGTGTAACAGTAGAGGGCCATTAGTGTAGCAGTAGAGGGCCATTAGTGTAGCAGTAAAAAGCCACTAGTGTAGCAGTATAGCTTCATTTTTGTTGGAGTAGACGGCCATTAGTGTAGGAATAGAGGGCCATGAGTGTAGCATTAGAGGGCTACTAGTATCGCTGATAATGGCCATTATTGTAGCAGTAGAAAGCCATTAGTTCAGCAGTCAAGGCCAATTGTGTAGCAGTAGAGACCCATTAGTGTAGCAGTAGAAGGCCATTAGTTGAATAGCAGAGTACCATTAGTGGAGAGGTAAAGGCTCATTAGTGTAGCAGAAGAGGACCATTAGTGCAGTAGTAGAGGGCTATTAGTGTAGAATTGGAGGGCCATTGCTGTAGCAGTAAAGGGCCATTAGTATAGCAATATAGGGCCATAAGTGTAGCAGTAGAAGGCCATTATCACAGCAGTTAAGGTTCATTTGTGTAGGAGTAGAGGGCCATAAGTATTATAGTGAAGGGCCATTATTTTAGCAGAAGAGAGTTATTAGTGTATCATTAGAGGGCTATTTGTGCTGTAGTGGAGGGCCATTAGTATAGCAAAAGAGGGCCACTGATTTAGCAGTCAAGGGCCATAAGTGTAGCAGTTGAGGGCATTAGTGTTGTAGTAGAGGGCCATTAGTGTAATAGTAGAGAACCATTATTGTAGTAGAAGACCTTCATTAATATAGCAATTTAGGGCCATTAATGTAGCAATTGAGAGCCATGAATGTAGCAGTAGAGGGCCATTAATGTAGCAGAAAAGAGTCATTATTGTAGCAGTAGAGAGCCATTAGTTTAGCAGTAGAGGACCATTAGCGTAGCAGTTGAGGGCCAATATTGTAACAGTAGATGGTCATTAGTGTAGAAGTAGAGGGCTATTAGTGTAACAGCAGAAGGCGATTACTGTAGCAGGTGAGGGCCATTAATGTAGTGATTGAGGGATATGAGTGTAACAGTAGAGGGTCATTAGTGCAGCAGTAGAGGGCCATTAGTGTAGCAGTAGTGAGCCATTATTGTAGCAGTTGACAGTCATTAGTTTAGCAGTTTAGGGCCATCAATGTAGCAATAGAGGGCCATCAGCGTAGCAGTAAAGGGCCATTAGTGTACATAAGAGAGTCATTTTTGTAGCAGTAGAGGGCCATTAGTTTAACAGTAGAGGGCAATTAGTTTAGTAGTTGAGGGCCAGAAGTGTAGCAGTTGAAGGCATTAGTGTTGTACTAGAGGGCCATTACTGTAATAGTAGAGGGCCATTATTGTAGCAGTAGAGAGTCATTAGTGTAGAAGTTTAGAGTCACTTATGTAGCAAACGAGGGCCATGAGTGTAGCAGCAGAGGACCATTACCTTAGCAGTTGAGGGCCATTGTTGTAACGGTGAAGGGCCATTAATTTAGCAGTTGAGGGCCATGAGTGTAGCAGCTGAAGGAATTAGCGTTGTACTAGAAGGCCATTAGTGTAATAGTAGAGGGTCAGTTGTGTAGCAGAAGAGGGTCATTAGTGTAGCAGTAGAGGGCCATTAGTTTAGCAGTAGAGGGCCATTAGCGTAGCAGTTGAGAGCCATTAGTGAAACAGTAGATAGCTATTAGAGTATCTTTAGGAAGACATTGGTATAGCAGTAGAGGGCCATTATTATAGGTGTAGAAGGCCATTATTGTGGCAGTAGATGGCCAACAATGTAGCAATGAAGGGCCATTAGTGGAGGTGTAGAAGGCCATTAGTTTAGCAGTAGAATGCTATGGTGTAGCATTAGAGGGCTATTAGTGTAACAGTAGAAGGCCATTACTGTGGCAGTAGAGTACCATTAGTGTAGCAATAGAAGGCCATAGGTGTAGCAGTAGAATGTCATTAGCGTACCAGTATAAGTTCATTTTCATTTTTGTAGGAGTAGACGGCCATTAGTGTAGGAATAGAGGCCCATGAGTGTAGCATTAGAGGGCTATTAGTATAGCTGATAATGGCCATTATTGTAGCAGTAGAAGGCAAATTAGTTCTGCAGTCAAGGCCTTTAGTGTAGCAGTAGAGGACCATTAATGTAGTAGTAGAGGGCCATTAGTTGAATAGTAGAGTACCTTTAGTGGAGAAGTAAAGGGTCATTAGGTGGCAGTAGAGGACCATTAGTATAGCAATATAGGGTCATAAGTGTAGCAGTAGAAGGCCATTGTTATAGCAGTTGAGTTTCATATGTGTAGGAGTAGAGGGCCATTAGTGTTATAGTGAAGGGCCATTATTTTAGCAGAAGAGGGTTATTAGTGTATCATTAGAGGGCTATTAGTGCTGTAGTGGCGGGCCATTACTGTAGCAGTGGAGGGCCATTAGTGTAGCAAAAGAGTGCCATTTATTTAACAATTGAGGGCCATAAGTGTAGCAATTGAAGGCATTAGTGATGTAGTAATATGGTAGAGGGCCATTATTGTAGCAGAAGACCTTCATTAGTGTAGCAATAGAGGGGCATGAGTGTAGCAGTAGAGGGCCATTAGTGTAGCAAAAGTCATTTGTGTAACAGTAGAGGGCCATTAGTTTAGCAGTTGAAGGCCATTAGCGTAGCAACTGAGGGCCATTAGTGTAGTAGTAGAGGGTCATTGGTATAGCAGCAGAGGGCTATTAGTGTAATAGCAGAGGGCCATTACTGTAGCAGGTGAGAGCCATTAATGTAGTAATAGAGGGCCATGAATGTAACAGTAGAGGGCCATTAGTGTAGCAGTAGAAGGCCACTAGTGTAGCAGTATAGGTTCATTTTTGTAGGAGTAGACGGCCATTCGTGTAGGAATACAGGGCCATTAGTGTAGCATTAAAGGGCTACTAGTATACCTGATAATGGCCTTTATTGTAGCAGTAGAAGGCCATTAGTGTAGCAGTAGAGAACCATTAGTGTAGTAGTAGAGGGACATTAATTGAATAGTGGGGTACCATTAGTGGAGAAGTAAAGGGTCATTAGTGTAGCACTGGAGGACCATTAGTTTAGCAATAGAAGGCCATTAGTGTAGCAGTATAGGTTCATTTGTGTAGGAGTAGACGGCCATTAGTGTAGGTATAGAGGGCCATGAGTGTAGCATTAGAGGGCTATTAGTATAGCTGATAATGGCCATTATTTTAGCAGTAGAAGTCCATTTGTCTAGCAGTAGAGAACCATTGGTGTAATAGTAGAGGGCCATTAGTGAAATAGTAGAGTACCATTAGTGTAGAAGTAATGGGTCATTAGTGTAGCAGTAAAGGACCATTAGCGCAGCAGTAAAGGACCATTAGTGTAGCAATACAGAGTCATAAGTGTAGCAGTAGAAGGCCATTATTATAGCAGTTGAGGTTCATATGTGTTGGAGTAGAGAGCAATTAGAGTTATGGTGAAGGGCCATTATTGTAGCAGAAGAAGGTAATTAGTGTAGCAGTAGAGGGCTATTAGTGCTGTAGTGGAGGGCCATTACTGTAGCAGTGGAGGGCCATTAGTGTAGCAAAAGAGTGCAATTGATTT
>JAYMFT010411158.1:0-18239 GCA_038088735.1 Panulirus argus | reverse complement strand
ACTCAAGGGTGTGCCGTTTTGATAACTGCTTCTTTCCCAACACGTCGAAGCTTTGGAACTCTCTACCTTCTCATGTCATTCCCAATAACTATGACCTGACTCATTTCAAGAGATATGTTTTTCACTTTCTCAAAAATGTGTAAATACTTTCCATGTCTGTTTTCCCCCTTTCTTTTGTTTTTGACTGGAGCCTTCAACATAGAAAATAAAAGGATACAAGTCCCAAAGTGAAAATTTACTTTGACGCCCCGTGGCCCACACGAAACATTAATATAAGCGTCTGGCGCAAGCCATGATAAAAGTACAAAAGTAAAGCGTTACTTTGAAGCCTCTTAGGCTACTTTAAAGCGAAATAGAATCGTCTGGCGCTAGCCAGAATGAAAGTCCAAAAAGGTAAGCTTTAATTTGAAGCCCCGTGGGCCACGACAAATCCGAATACAATCGTCTGGCGCTTGCTAGGATAAAAGTCTCACAATAAAATTTTAATATGACGCCCCGTCAACCACGCCAAAAGTGAATCAAATCGTCTGAAGCCAGCCAGAAGAAAAGTCTAAGAATGAAGCTTTATTCTGAAGCCCCTTTGGCTACGCCAAACGTAAATAGAATCGTCTAGCGCCAGCTAGGATAAAAGTCCCAGAGTGAATCTTTAATTCAAACCCACGTGGGCTGCGCTAAATCCAAATAAATTCATCTGGCGCGAGCCAGACTATAAGTCCAAAAGGAAACCTTTACTTTGAAGCCCCGTGGGCTAAGCCAAAGCGAAATAAGATCGTCTTCCGCCAACCAGAATATAAGTCCCACAGTAAATCTTTATTTTAAAAGCCCGTGAGCCACGACACACCCGAAAAGAATAGCCTGATGCTAGCCAAATTCCCAAAGTGAAGCTTTACTTTGACAGCCCTCGGACTACGTCAAGCACGAATATAATTGTTTGTAGTCACCTAGAATAAAAGTCCCAAAGTGAACCATTATTTTAAACCCCCGGGGCAACGCCTAACACTAAGAAAATCGTCTTGCCCTAGCTAAAATAAATGCCCCCAAAGCAACCCTTATTTTGAGGACCCGTGAACCACGCCTAACCCAAATAGAATCGTCTGGCGCCATCCTGAGAAAAGTCTCAAAATTAAGTTTCAATTTGAAGCGGCGTGAGCAACGCCGAATCCAAAGAGAATCATGTCGCAGAGACCTGAATAAGAGTCCCAAAGAGAAGCTTTACTTTAACGCCCCGTCAGCCAGACAAAACCCGAAAAAAAAATTAATTTGGCGCCAGCCAGAAAAAAGTCCCAAAGTGAAACTATAATCAGAAGACCCTTGGGCCACACGTAACCCGAATGAAATCGTCTAGGGCCAGCAAAATTAAAAGCCCCAAAGTGAAGCTTTACTTGACGCCCCGTGGGTCACATCAAACCGGAATAGAATCATCTGGCGCCAGTCATTATATGATTCCCAAAGTGAAACTACAATATCACGCCCCGTGGGCCACACCAAACCCGAAAAATAATCTTCTTGCGCCAGACAGGATAAAAGTAGAAAAAATGACTTCTTGATTTGAAGATCTATGAGATACGCCAAACTAGAAGAGAATCGTTTGGCGCCAGCCAGAATTAAAAATACGGAAGTGAAAATTTAGTCAAAAGCCCGGTGGGTTAAGCTAAACTAAACAGAATTGTTTAGCACCAGCCAAAACGAAAGTCCCAAAGGGAAGCTTTACTTTGACGTGGACTACGTCAAGCAAGAATAAAATCGTCTAGCGAAAGACAGAATAAAAGTTGCAATGAAAAGCTTTGATTTGAAGTCCCTTGGGCCGCGCCAAGCCTGAATAAATTGGTCTGGCGCCAACGAGAATGAAATTCCAAACGTGATACTTTAACATTGAAGCCCCGTAGGCCTCGCAAAACCCGAAAAATAGATCGTCTTCTAGCCAGCCGGCATAAATGTCCCAAAGTGAAGCTTTACGTTGACGCCGCGTGGGCCACACCAAACACGAACATAAGCGTCTGGCGCCAGCCATAACAAAAGTACAAAAGTGAAGCATTACTTTGAAGCCTCGTAGGCTACTGCAAAGCTAAAAAGAATCGTCTGGCACCAGCCAGGGTGAAAGTCCCAGAGGGAAGCCTTAATTTGAAGTCCCGTGGGCCACGCCAAAACCGAATGCAATCGACTGGCGCTTGCCAGGATAAAAGTCCCAGAAGGAAGCTTAATTTTGAAGCGCAATGGGCTGCAACTAATTCGAAAATAATCGTCTGGCGCCAGCCAGAATAAAAGTCCGAATGCGAAGCTTTAATTTGACGGCTCGTGAGCTACGCCAGAGACAAATAAAATCGTCTTGCACCAGGCAGGAAAAAGAAACTGATAAAGGGAACCTTTGTTTTAAAGCCCTGTGGGCTACGTCAACCCGGAATAGAATCTTCTGGCGCCCGAGAGAATATAAGTCCCAAATGGAAACTATATTTCAAAACCCCATGGGCCGGGCCAAATTCGAAAGATCATCTTGCTCTAGCCAGAATTAAAGTCCCAAACAGAAGGTTTCCTTTGACGCCAAAGGGGCCAAGACAAACCCGAAAACAATCATTTGGAGCGAGCCAGAAGGAAGAAAAGTCCGAAAATGAGGCTTTAATTTGACGCTCCTTTGACCATGTCAAAACCGAATAAAATCGTCTGGCGCCAGCCAAAATACAAATCCAGAAGAGAACTTTACTTTGAACCCTCGTGCACTGGGCCAAAAGGATTAGAATCGTCTGGCGCCAGCCAGAAAAAGTTCTACAGTGAAGCTTTATTTTGAATCCCCTTTGGCCACGCAAAACCCAAATAGAATCGTCGCGCGCTGGCCAGGAAGAAAGACCCATAGTGAAACTTTACTTTGGCGCCCCGTCAGCCAAGACAAACCAAAAGTGAACCTTTATTTTGAAGCCCCTTGGGCTACGCCAAACCGGAATAGAATCTTCTGGCGCCAGCCAGAATAAAAGTCCCAAAGTGAAACTTTAATCTGAAGCCTCGTGGGCCACTTTGAACCCAAATGAATTCATTTAGCGGAAGCCAAAATAAAAGTCCAAGAGGGAATCTTTACTTTGAAGCCCCGTGGGGCACGCCAAACCCTATGAGAATAGCCTGGTGCCAGCCAAAATAAAAGTACAAAAGTGAGGCTTTACATTGAAAATACTCGAACTACGTCAAACGCTAATATAAATGTCTGTAGTCACCCAGAATAAAAGTCCAAAAGTGAACTTTTTTTTTTCTCTGAAGAACAGTGGGGCAGGGCAAACCCAAATAGAATCGTCTGGCCCCAGCTGAAACAAAAGTACTGAAGGAAACCTCCATTTTGAAGACCCTTGGGCAACGCCTAACCCAAACAGAATCGTCTGGCGCCAACCTGAAAAAAAATCTCAAAGTGAAGCTTTAATATGAAGCCTTAAGTACCACGCCAGATACGAATAGATCATCTGGCGACGGCCAGGATAAAAGTCCCAAAGCGAAGCTTTACTTTGATGCCCCTTCAGCAACGGTAAACAAGAAAAAAATCATCTGGTACCAGCCAGAGTTAAAGTCCTACAGAGAAACTTTAACTTGAAGACCCGTGGGTAACACTTAACCGGAATAGACAATTCTGGCGCCAGCATTATTAAAAGTCCCAAAGTGAAGCTCTAATCTCACGCCCCGTAGGAAACATATAACCCGAGAAAAGAATCGTCTGGCGCCAGCCAGGATATAGGTCCAAAATGGTCCGTATTGAAGCTTAAGTTTGAAGGCCCGTGGGCCAAGCCAAACCCGAATAGAATCGTCTAGCACCAGCAAAAAAAATAAGTCCCAAAAGGAAGCTTTGCTTTGACAACCCGTGGACTACGTCAAGCACGAATGAAATCATATGGCGCCAGCCACAATATAAAAGTCACAATATAAAGCTTTAACTTAACGCCCCATGGGCCACGCCAGACCTTAACAAATTCGTCTGGCGCCAGAGAGAATAAAACTCCTAAAGTGAAGCTTCACGTTGACGCCCCGTGGACCACAACAAACGCGAATATAATCGTTTAGCGCCAACCATAATAAGAGTCTAAAAGTGAAGCATTACTTTAAAGTACCGTGGGCTACGTCAAGGCGAAATAGAATCGTCTTGCTTCAGCCAGAATAAAAGTCCCAAAGACAAGCTTTAATTTGAAGCCCCGTGAGCCACAACAAATCAGAAGAGAATCAGATGGCGCGTCCTAGGATAGAAGTCACATAATGAAACTTTAATTCAAGCCTCGTCAGCCACGCCCAAACTAAATGAAATCGTCCGGCACCGGCCAGAATAAGAGTCCCAATGTGAAGCATTAATTTGACGCCCCGTGAGCAACGCCAAAAAGAAATGAAATCGTCAGGCGCCAGAAAGGGCAAAAGTCCGAAAGGGAACCTCTACAAGTCCGAAAGGGAACCTCTACTTTAAAGCCCCGTGTGCTACGCAAAACCGGAATAGAATCTCCTGGCGCCAGAAAGAATAAACGTCCTAAGTGGAAACTCAGATTTCATGCCTCGTGACCCACACCAAACGCGAATAAAATCATCTGGCGCCAGCGAGATTAAAAGTCCCAGATTTAGACTTTAATCTGAAGCCCCGTAGGCCACTCCAAACCCAAATAAATTCGTCTTCCGCAAGACAAAAAAACAAAAACAAAAGGGAACCATTACTTTCAAGTTCCGTGCGCTACGCCAAAGCGAAATAGGATCGTGTGTCGCCAGCCAGAATATGAGTCCCAAAGTGAAACTTTATTCTGACAACCCGTAGAGTGCGTCAAGAACGAATAAAGCCGTCTGCAGCCATCTAGAAAAAAAGAAAAAAAAATTAATTTAAAGCCCCGTGGGCCACGCCAAAGCCGAAGAATATGGTCTGCCCCCTAAGTAAAGGTTTACTTTTATGACAGAAGGATTAAGACAAACCCGAGTAGAATCATCTGGGGCGATGCAGAAAATAAGTACGAAAGTGAAGCTTTAATTTGACGCCCAGTGGGCCATGCCAAAACCGAATTGAATCGTCTGGCGCCAGCCAAAAGAAAACAAAAAGAAAGTAAAGCTATATTTTGAAGCCCCTTAGGCAACGCCAAACCCAAATAGAGTCATCTGGCGCCAGCCAGAATTAAAGTCCTAAAGTGAATCATTACTTTGAAGCCCCGTGGGCTTCGACAAACCCGAATAAAATCGATTGGCACCAAACAGATTGAAAGTCCAAAAGTGAAGCATAAATTTGAGGCCCCTTGAGCTACTTCAAAGCGAAACAGAATCATCTGGCGCCAGCCAGACAAAAAGACCTAAACAAAAGCTATGCTTTGAAGCCCTGTGCACCACGAAAAATCCAAAAAGAATAGTCTGGCGCTTGCCAGGATAAAAGTCCCAGAATAAGGCTTTGATTTGACGCCCCATGAGCAACGCCCAAACCGAATAAAACCGTCTGACCCCAACCAGAAAGAAAGTCCCAAAGTGAAGCTTTATTTTGAAGCCCCGTAGGCTAAACAGAACCGGAAAAAACTCGTCTCGCGCCAATTAGGATAAAAGTCTAAAAGGAAACCTTTATTCTGAAGCTCCGTATGCAAAGCCTAAATGGAATAGAATCATCTGGCGCCAGAGAGAATGAAATTCCAAAAGGGAATGTTTAATATGATGCCCCGTGAGCCACACCAAACCAGAACAGCTAGAATACAACTCCCATAGTGAAACTTTAATTTGACTCCCATTGGGCCAAGCTAAGCCTAGATGAATTCGTCTTGCGCAAGAGAAAAAAAAAATACAAAAGGAAGCCTTTACTTTGAAGCCCCGTGGGCTAGGCCAAACAGAAATAGGATCGTCTGCCGCCAACCAGAATATATATCCCCTAGTGAAGCTTTAATTTGACAACCCGAAGACTACGTCAGGAATGAATATCCTTCGTCTGTAGCCAGCAAGAAAAATAGCCCAAGAGGAAACATAAATTTAAAGACCCCTGGACGACGCTAAAATAAAAAAAAAAAAAAAAAAATCGTCGGCCGCCAGCCAGGGTAAAAGTCCACAAGTGAAGGTTTACTTTGACACCACAATGGGCTAAGCCAAACCCAAATAGAATCATCTGGCGCGAGCCAGAATAGAAGTTCGAAAGTAAACCTTTAATCAAACGCCCAGTAGGCAATGCCAAAACATAATAATATCGTTTGTAGCCGGCCAAAATGAAAATTCCAGAAAAAAATCTTATTTTGAATCCTGTTGGACCACACCAAACAGAATTAGAATCGTCTGACGCCAGCTAGAAAAAAAAGTCTCTGAGTGAAGCTTTATTTTGAAGCCCCTTGGGCCACGCTAAACCCAAATAGAATCGTCTGGCGCCAGCCAGAATTAAAGTCCAAATGTGAACCTTTACTTAGAAGCCCCATGGGCTTCGACAAGCCTACAAAAGATCGTCTAGCCCCAGGATAAAGGTCCCAAAGTAAAGCTTTACCTTGACGCCCCGTGGGCCAAAATAAACACGAGTGTAATCGTATGGCGCCATTCATACTAAAAAGGCCAAAAGTGAAGCATAACCTTGAATCCCCTTGGGCTACCTCAGCGCGAAACAAAATCGTCTGGCGCCAGCCAGATAAGAACGTCCTTAAACAAAAGCTATACTTTGGAGCCCTGTGCGCCACGAAAAAATCCAGAAAGAATCGTGTATCGCTTGTCAGAATAAAATTCCCAAAATGGGGTTTTAATTTGACCTCCCCCCTCCCCATAAGCAACGCCACAACCGAATAAAATCGTCTGACCCCAACCAAAATGGAAAGACCTAAAGTGAAGCTTTATCTTGAAGCCCCGTAGGCTACACGGAACCCGAAAAAACTAGTCTGGTGCCAACCAGGATAAAAGTCCAAGAGGAAACCTTTTAGTCTGAAGCCCAGTGGGCTACGCCAGACAGGAATAGAATCCTCTGGCGCCCGAGAGAATAAAATTCCAAAAGGGAATATTCGATTTAATGCCCCGTGAGCCACACCAAACCCGATCAAAATCATCTGGCGCCAGCTAGAATACAACTCCCAGAGTGAAACTTTGATTTGGCGCCCCTCGAGCCACTCCAAATCTAAATGAATTCGTCTTCCGCGAGACAAGATAAGAGTACGAAAGGGAACCTTTACTTTGAAGCCCCGTGGGCTAAACCAAAATAGAAATAGGATCGCCTGCAGCCAACCAGAAGAATGTCCCAGTGTGAATCTTTAATTTGACAACCCGTAGACTGCGTCAAGAATGGACATACATGTAATCGTCTGCAGCCCGCCAGAAAAAAAAGCCCAAAAGGAAACATTAATCTAAATCCCCGTGGACCATGCCAACATAGAAGAAACATCCTCTACCGCCAGCCAGAATATAAATCCAAGAGTGAAGGTTTACTTTGACACCCCAGGGCTTAAGCCAAACCCAAATACAATCATCTGGCGCGAGCCAGAAGTCTGAAAGTGAAGCTTTGATTTGACGCCCAGTAAGCCATGCCAACTCATGATGATATCTTCTGGCGCCAGCTAAAATATTCAAAAGAAAACCTTACTTTGAAGCCTCGTGGGCTTCGCCAAACAGGATTAGAATCGTCTGACGCCAGCCAGGAAAAAAGTCTCTGAGTAAAGCTTCATTTTGAAGCCCCTTGGGCCACGCCAAACCTAAATAGAATCGTCTAGCAATGTTCAGGATAAAAGTTCCAAAGTGAAGCTTTACTTTGAGGCCCCGTCAGCAAAGCCACACCCGAATAAAATTGTCTAGCGCCAACCAGGATAAAAGTCCAAAAGTGAGCCTTTATCTTAAAGCCCCGTGGGATACGCCAGACAAGAACAGAATATTATCTCCCGAGCAAGAATAAAAGCCCCGGAGTGACACTTTAATTTGAAGCCACGTGCGCTACGCTAAACCCAAATAAATTCAACTGGCGCAAGTCAAAATAAAAGTGCAAAAATGAACATTTATATTCAAGCCCCGTGGGCTAAGTCAAAGCGAAATAGGGTTGTCTGCCGCTAACCACGATATAATATCCTAAAAGAGCCTTTATTTTGAAGCCCTTGGGCCAAGCCACACCCGAAGAGAATATCCTGGTGCCAGCCAAATTCCCAAAGTGAAGCTTTACTTTGACAGCCCTCGGACTACGTCAAACACGAGAATATATGTCTGAAGCCACCCAGAATAAAATTCCCAAAGTGAACCTTAATTTTGAGGCCCCGTGGGCTACGCCAAACCGGACTAGAATATTCTGGTGCCAGAGGAAAAAATCGTCCGAAAGGGAAAATTAAATCTGATGCCTCGTGATCCACACCAAACGCGAATGATATCGTCTTTCTTCAGCCAGAATAAAAGTCCCAGAGCTAGACTTTAATTTGACGCCCCGTAGGCCACTCCAAGCGCAAATATATTCGTCTTGCGCAAGACAGAATCAAAGCATAAACGGGAACCATTACTTTGAAGTTCCGTCAGCTACGCCAAAGCAAAATAGTATCGTGTGTCGCCCACCATAATAAGAGTCCCAAACTGAAACTTTATTTTGACAACCCGTAAACTACAAGAACGAATATAATCGTCTGTAGCCAGCCAGAAAAGAAAAATACTTTAATTTAAAGCACCGTGGGCCACGCTAAAGCCGAAGAAAAAAAAATCGTCCGCCCCCAGCAAGAATAAATGTCCTTAAGTGAAGTTTACTTTGACGCCCGAAGGACTAAGCCAAATCCGAATAGAATCATCTGGCGGGACGTAAAATAAAAGTCCGAAAGTTAAGCTTTAACTTTACGCCCAGTGGGCCATGCCAAAACCGAACTGAATAGTCTGGTGCCAGCCAAAATAAATATCCATAAGAGAACATTACCCTGAAGCCTCTTGGCCTACGAGGAAACAAATGAGAATCGTCTGGCGCCAACCAAAGAAAAGAGTAAAGCTATATTTTGAAGCCCCTTGGGCCGCGCCAAACCCAAATAGAGTCGTCTTGCGCAAGCAAGAATTAAAGTCCAAAAGTGAACCTTTATCTTGAAGCCCCGTGGGCTTCGACAAACCCCAAAAAAAGTCTTCTGGCGCCAACCAGGAGAAAGGTCCCAAAGTAAAGCTTTACGGTGACGCCCCGTGGGCCAAAATGAACATGAGTAATCGTATGGCGCCATGCATAATATAAGTCCAAAAGTGAAGCAAAACTTTGAAGCCCCGTGGGCTACTTCAAAGCGAAGCAGAATCGTCTGGCGCAAGCCAGATAAAAGAGTACTAAACAAAAGCTATAATTTGAAGCCCTGTGCGCCACGAAAAAATCCAAAAAGAATCGTGTAGCGCTTGCCGGGATAGAATTCCCAAAAATTAGGCTTTAATTCAACGCCCCTTGAGCAAAGCCAAAACTGAATAAAGCCGTCTGGCCCCAACCAGAATAAAAGTCTCAAAGTGAAGCTTTATTTTGAAGTCCCGTAGGTTACACGGAACCCGAAGAAATTGATCTCGCTTTAACCAAGATAAAAGTCCAAAAGGAAACCTTTATTTTCAAGCCCCGTGGGCTACGTCAAACAGGAATAGAATCATCTGGCGCCAGAGAGAATAAGATTCCAAAAGGTATTATCTAATATGATGCCCCGTGAGGCACACCAAACCAGAACAAAATCATCTGTCACCAGCTAGAATACAACTCAAAAAGTGAAACTTTAATTTGACGCCCCGTGGGCCACGCCAAACCTAAATGAATTCGTCTTGCGCAAGAGGAAATAAAACTACGAAAGGGAACCTTCACCTTCAAGTCCCGTGGACTATACCATACAGAAATAGGATCGTTTGCCGCCAGTCAGAATAAATGTCCCCTAGTGAAACTTTAATTTGACAACCCGTAGACTATGTCAAGAACGACTATAATTCTCCGTAGCCAGCCAGAAAAAAAAAAGAGCCCAGAAGCAAACATTAATCTAAAGAACCCTGGACCACGCCAAAATCAAAAAAAAAAAAAAAAAAATCGTCTACCGCCAGCCAGGATAAAAGTCCACAAGTAAAGGTTTACTTTGACACCCCAGGGGTTAAGCCAAACCCAAATAGCATCATCTGGCGCGAGCCAGAATACAATATGGGAGTATGTGAGAAAAGAGTGAGGGATAAACCTAAGTACAGTATGGGAGTGTGTGAGAAACCAGTGGGATATAAACCTCAATACAATATGGGAGTGTGTGGGAAACCGATGAGGGATGAACCTCGATACAATATGGGAGTGTTTCTGAAACCAGTGAGGGATAAACCTCGTTTGACACTCATTGGTTCCTCACAAACTCTCATGATGTGCTGAGATTTGTGCCTCTCTACTTCCTGATACTCTCATAATGTGTTGAGTTTTGTCTGCCACCGGTTCCTCGCACACCCTCATAATGTTTTAAGCTTTGTTCCTCACTGGTTCGTCTCACATTCTTACTTTGTTTTGAGATATGTCCTTCACTGGTTCCTCACACACTCTCATAACGTGTTGAGATTTGTCCCTTATTGTTTCCTCACATACACTCATAATGTGTTGAGGTCTGTCCTTCACTGGTTCCTCACAGACTCTCATATTGTGTTGAGGTCTGTCTCTCATTGGTTTCTCATACACTCTTATAATGTTGTGAGATTTATCCCTCACTGGTTCCTCACACACTCATAAAGTGTTGAGGCTTGACCCTCACTGTTTTCTCAAACACACTCATAAGGAGTTGAAGTTTGTCCATTATTGGTTCCTCAAACACTCATAATGTGTTGATCTGAGTCCATCACTGGTTCCGTACAAAATTTCATGATATTTTGAGATTTGTCCCTCATTGGTTACTCACACAGTCTCATAAGGTTTTGAGGTTTAACCCTCACTGGCTCCTCACACATACTCATGATATGTTCAGGTTTGTCCCTCATTGGTTCGTCACATATTTTCATGTGTCTAAATTTGTGCCTCATGGGTTCTGTACACAGTTTAATAATGTGTTGAGATTTGTCCCAAACTGGTTACTCACACACCCTCATAGTGTTTTCAGGTTGGTCCCTCACTAGTTCCGCATTCACTCTCATAATGTGTTGATGTCTTTTCTTCACTGGTTCCTCAAATACTTTCATAATGTGCTATTGTTTGAACCTCATTGGTTCCTCACACACTCTCATACTGTACTGAGGTTTATCACTTATTGGTTTCTCACACACTCCCATAAAGTGTTGAAGTTTGACCCTCACTGGTTCCTCATACACTCTCATAATGTGTTGAAGTTTGTCCCAAACTGGTTCCTCACACACCCTCATAATGTTTTGAGGTTTGTCCCTCACTGATTAGTCACACGCTCTCACTTTGTTTTGAGGCGTGACCTTCACTGGTTCCTCCCTCTCCCTCATAACGTGATGAGGTTTGTCTCTCATTGGTTCCTCACATACTCTCATAATGTGTGTAGGTTTGTCCTTCAGTGGTTCCTTAAAACACACTCCTAATGTGCTTTTGTCTTAACCTCATTGGCTCCTCATAATGTGCTGAGGGTTATCCCTCACTAGTTTCTCAAACAATCTTATAATGTGCTGAGGATTGTCCCTCATTGTTTCCTCGCAAACTCTCATAATGTTTTGAGAATTTCCCCTCTCTGGTTCCTCACACACTCTCATAATGTGTTGAGGTTTGACCCTCACTGGCTGCTCATACACTCTCATAATGCGTAGAAGTTTGTCTCTCATTAGTTCCTCATATTTTCTATAATGTGCTGAGGTTTATCCCTCATTGGTTCCTTACACACTAATAAGGTGCTGAGGTTTGACCCTCACTGGTTTCTCATACACACTCATAATGTGTTGAAGTTTGTCCCTTATTGGTTCCTCAAACACTCATAATGTGTTCATCTTAGTCCATCACTGGTTCCGTACAAAATCTCATAATGTTTTGAGGTTTGTTCCTTACTGGATACTCACACAGTCTCATAAAGTGTTGAGGTTTAACCCTCACTGTTTCCTCCTACTCACTCATAATATGTTCAGGTTTGTCTCTCATTGGTTCCTCATATACTCTTATAATGTGCTGAGGTTTATCCCTCATTGGTTCCTCACACACTCATAAAGTGTTGAGGTTTGACCCTCATTGGATCCTCATACACACTCATAATGTGTTGAAGTTTGTCCTATATTGGTTCCTCAAACACTCATAATATGTTGATCTTAATCCATCACTGGTTCCGTACAAAATCTCATAATGTTGAGGTTTGTCCCTCCTTGGCTGCCTACACACCCTCATAATGTGTTGATGTTTATCCGTCACTGACCACTCAAACATCTTCGTAATGTGATGTTTTTCCCTCATTGTTTCCTCATACATACTTATAATGAATTAAGGTTTGTCCCTCACTGCTTTCTCACACAACCCCATAATGTGCTGACGTTTGTCCCTCTCTCGCTCCTTATACACCCTCATAATGAGCTGAGGTTTGTTCACCACTGGTTCCTCACACCACCTCAAAATGTGTTGAGGCTTGTCCCTCATTTGTTCCTCACACACTTTCATAATGTGTTGAGGTTTGTCCTTCAATGTTCCCTCATACACCCTCATAAGATGTTGATGTTTGTCCTTCCCTGGTTCCTCACACACCCTCATAATGCGTTGAGGTTTGTCTTTGTGTTATGACAAGGAGAGTAGTGGATTCCGTGTTAAGACAAGGAGGCCAATGGACTTCATGTTAAGACAAGGAGAGCAAGACACTCCGTACTAAGACAAGAAGAGACATGACCTCCGTATCAAGACAAGGAGAAGAATGGACTCTGTGTTAAGACAATGAGAGTAGCGGACTCCGTGTCTCAAAACAGAGTCCATCGCTCACCTTGTCTTAACACTGAGTCCAGCTGCTTTCATCGTATCGAAGTCCACCCCTTTCCTTGTCTTAGAGCGGAGTCCTCCATGTTAAGAGAAGGAGAGAAATGGACTTTCATTTTCAGGGCATCTGTTGTGCGTACGGTCACACTGCCACCTGACTGATACGTGAATCTATTAGAAATGAGGGAAGGAACAGACAGGAGAGCAGAATCACAGAGACCTACTGTCTCCTCTGTTCCTGTAAATGAAATCGAGACAAGTTGAATTGGACGTAGCGGCGTGAACGTTCTGGATTTAGCATTCAAAAAAACTTTTTCTCGCTCATTTCGCTTTATCTTACAAGTTCTTTGATCTCTGACAAAGCTCGATGATCTGATATGGATCCTGTGTTCAGATGATGGGAGTACTCTCAGGCTGTTGCATTAATGCAAAATCATACTCTTTGGTCAATATTCTCATCTACGTAGGCAATATAAAGTAGTGGTCAATAATTCAGACTCTCTGAAGTCATACGACCCTTCTGACGACGCTTGTTTTTTTCCTCTGGGATTTGTAAAAGTCTTCAGAAGAGAGACAGAACAGAAAAAAAATCCACTCGCCTTCAAGTATGCTGAGTGACAGAGACTAGCCTGTTCCTGCAAGTGAAGACGACAGCAGAGTTGTGTATCGGGTCACTAATCTTCATACGAAAGCAGTGGTCGGCCGAGTACAGAAGGTAGCTAGACTGTTGAGTTTATCTTGTCCTGTTACGGAAGTCTTCTCATTGATTACCGCTGTCAGCATCAGAACTCCGCGCCTCTTGTCGCCCCCGATGGACGTGAGATTTGGAAACTGAGCCTCGTTCATCACGGGAGAACAATTATCTCTGAACGAACATCATGTTAGACTAAATATTACTACTCCCCTTGAAACTGACGCGGCGTTTCTTGTACGCTCCTTGTGGAGGAGTGCCATCTACGGACATTTGGCTCGATTTCCAGAGTTATCCTGTTGACAGGGTCGTGTCCTCAGGGAATATCGTTTGCGAAGAATGATAGGAATGACGGAAGGATCTTCGTTAACTGCAGATGGACCAGTCCTGCTGAGAGTTGTCCAGCCTGGAGCGCATGTCTGCCTACAAATATGGGCGGAAGCCTCAGGCCAGATCCAGGTTCCAAAATGGCAACCTCCACAACGTGTTGCCTGCCTTAACACGCGCACCCATACTTAACCTCTCCTTAGTAGCGGTTACACATCGCTTTTTCATTCTTTTTTTATTTCGAATGCATTCTATCGTCTGAGAATGTAATCCATGGAAAAGACAGATGTAATAAAGACTAATAAACTTATGTATTCTTGTTGTACAGAGGGCCATCGTTGATCTTCTTAAAGGCCTCCAATAAGAATGTGAATGATAACTATCAGCTAGAATATTTGTTGCTGGAACTATCATATGGAAAGTGAAGAACAGAATGTGGCTGGTCTCGCAATAATCAAAATACCTAAACTTGCATCAGAACATCTGTGGAAACGAAATATTGCCAGCATCTGATCCGTTTCTCGCTGGCACCTTTTGTTATATGATAATGTGGAATTAAAGGCTTAGAAATGCTGGAAACGAAAACAAATGCATGCTTTACTTCTCTCTCTACCAGGTGTTGATGTTTGAATAAACAAGAAATCTAAGCTAATACTGAATAATAAAATTTTTATGACCTTATACAGTGATTCATGACTACAGTATGGATAAGCATCATTAGTAAGAAAGAGGAAGCCACCTCCTCAAAGTCTTATAGTAGGAAAATATGGATGCCTACCATCACATCCCGTTGCTAGAAGACGGGATGCCCTATTATCAAGCCTTATGACCAGAAAAGAAGATACCCCGACCCACATCGAGCCTGCCTCACAACATCGTAAGTCCACTGGAGCAGACATAGAGTTCCCCCCTTTACTAAGTAGCGCTAAAATGTATATCTTGTTGCTGGGACACGGGTGTCCATGGTGACGTCTGGTGGCAGAGCTCTGGGGTTCACGAGGCAGACTCGGTTCTTGAAGTGCGAAGGTCGAGACAGTATGAACTCACGTCTGGGTTGCGAAGATCAAAACGAAGTAAGGAGGGAGGGTATATCTGCTCAGGCCGGAGACTATCTGTACCACTTGATATTACGCGATACAGGAAGGGTAATAAGCTGCTGACATCTGGGAATACTCACTTCGACGACGTCCGCTTTAAAGCTTAAGCTGGAGCTCCTATTCCCAATCGATAGATAGGTCAGCGTTAGGCTGGGGAACCTGCAGCGGGTCAAGTTGCTATTTCAGTGACGGTCTAAAACAGGGGCCTTTCCCGAGCGGGTACATACAAATGGCCTATTTTATCATGCATGCTTGGAGGCGCTTGTCATAAAGAGCCTTCCGAGGAGGCTGGAGCGAGGTCCGAGTCGAACCAAGTGTAGGGAAGTGATTTCAGCACGCTCCTCACACGGTTATTGATGTATTAACGGTTGGAACGTAGCACCAGTTGAGAGGTGTACCTCTAGGCAAAAAAAAAAAAAAAAAATCTGGTCCCTCTGAATCTAAAAGGGTTTCTCTCCATTGTGGGAAATAAGTGGAGGGTCTCTGCACAGCCTCTGAGCTACACAAAGAGCTCAGGATAGTCACTAAACAGGTGAAATACACAGCAGACAGGTTATCTTAGAAGCTTCATGTGGCAGAGAAGTTCAGGAGGCTGATCGTCGCCCTGGTAGCAAACAGACGAGCAGTGTGCCACTTTAAGAGCCTTAAGTCCAAACACTAGTGGAGATTATACAAGTGACAGCAAGACTCATACATTGGGAGTGGGTTATAGGCCGGCAGTCACCTTCTTTTTTTTTAATGTTGAAGGCTCCAGTCACGGAAAAAAGTCCACATCAAAGACGGGCCCTAATTGAAATATAGAGAGAATTGAGAAAAAAAAGACAGGAAAAGTATTTACGAACTTTTGAGAAAGTGAAAGACCTCTCTCTTGAAATGAGCCAGGTCATAGTTATTGGGAAAGACATGAGAAGGTAGAGAGTGCCAAAGCTTTGACGTGTAGGGAAAGAAGCAGTTGTTTGCTTTCAAGAATGAACGTGAGAAATAAAGAAACAGAAGGATTTGTATGTGGTATTTTTTGGATCTGGAGAAAACATATGATAAAGATGCCTTGTGGAAGGAGTTACAGATATATGGCATGGAAGGAAAGCTATTTGAAGCAGGCAGGAGTTATTTCAAGAGATAAAGGCATGTGTGTAAGTAGGTAGAGAGGAAGGTGAGTGGTTCCAGTTGAAGGTGGGTCTACAACAAGAGGTGTATGATGTCATCACAGCTGTTTTATCTGTTTATGGGTGGAGTGGTGAGGAAGGTAAATGCAAAGGTCCTCACTACTTGTCTTAAACACCCTGAGATCAGTATATAACATGTTGCTCTTGGAAGACAGAGACAGATATTCAAACATGATTGGTCAAGCAATTCATATCAAATTGTTATGGATTCCTTCTCATATAGGCCACCAGAAGTATGACAAAGTTGATGCTTTAGCTAAACTGCTCTTGGTAAAAAAGCTATTGAAAACAACACTGGGTTGTTAATCAAAGGTTTCGAAACCTTTGATTAACAACCCAATGTTGTTTTCAAGTTAATCAAAGGTCTCGAAACCTTACTTAAGCAAGGAACTATATGACCTCTTTGAGCAAATATATGAGTACAGAAAGGTACAAGTAGAAACATTGTCCATAACAGTGAAATGAGTAAAGTAAAACATGCATATGGAGACAGTAATAAGAGCAACAGATTACAGGATGTTGTAATTCTAAACAAAGCTAGGCTATAGGTACTACAAGCCCTTTGGCCTATTTGGAGATTTTAACCATTTGAACTGTAAAGTATGTGGTCAGAGATTTGGAAGCAAACTAGAACACTGTCTCTTAGACTGAGAAAAAATAGTATTTTAGGGATGGATATGAGCAAATCCTGCAAGAAATAGCACAACATATTGTTAATAATAAAATACCTGAAATTCTAAGATTGTATCCACTTTTTGCATGTACTTGATACACTTACTATATGAAAGATCCTTAGCTTATGTAATGACCTAATTTTCTAGCAATTTATGTGATGGGTATCTGGCCATTGGAGTCTAACAAAGACCCAATGCAGGGTGGACAATAAACCTGTTACTGACAGCACACAAATGAAATTAAACTTGGAGATAAAGGTAGGTATGCTGTCTGTAGGGAGTAGAATTAGTAGTTGCATGCTGATGGCACAGAACTTATGACATGGTGATATAGAGTGGAAGAGTACTGGAGGCAGAGAAATGGCGGAAGAATGCACAGAATGGCATAAGCAAGGTACGCATGTAAGGACAGAAATAAGCAGAGACTTTGTTGCCTTGGCCTCCCCATTAATGGAATTTCTCAGAGGGGATGGGTGTCTGAGATATAGATTGATAGACAGACATGGTATCAGTGGCAGATTTGAGTGAGAAACTGCATAACCTGGTGTCTGAGTTAGAAAAAGTGTGTGAAAGGAGAAAGTTGAAAGTAAGTGTGAGTAAAAGCAAGGTTATTAGATTTAGCAGTGCAAAGAGAAAGGTTTGTTGGGATGTGAGTCTGAATACAGAAAACTTGTAGGAAGTCAAGTGTTTTACATACTTGGGAGTGGACAGGCAGTGAATAGAACCATGGAAGCTGAGGAGTGTCATAGGTTGGGTGAGCAGGCAAAGGTCATGGGAGCATTGAGGAATATGTGAAAAGAAAGGACACTATCTGGGAGGACAAAGATCGGTATGTTTGAAGGTATAGTAGTTCTAACAGTGTTGTATGGATGCAAGGTATGGAATACAGATAAGAATGTACGGAAGAGGGTGAATATGTTGGAAATTAAATGCTTGAGGACAATATTTGGTTTGATGATGGATGAATGAGTAAAAAATTATATGGTAAGAGAGAGGTGTGGCAATGAGAAGTCTGTTGAGATAGCTTAAGACACTATGCGAAAATAGTTTGATCATAAGGAGGGAATGAGCGAAGAGAAGTTAACAAAGAGGATTTATGTGTAAGAAGCAGAGGGGACACAGAGAAGAGGGAGACCGAATTAGGAATGGAAGGGTGAAGTGAATAAAATTTTAAGCATTCAGGGCCTGAACATGCAGGAGGAAGAAAGGCATGTATGGAACAGATTGAAGTGGAGCAATGTTGTATACAAGTGGCAATATACTGTCAGTGGATTGAATCAGGGAATATGAAACAGCCTGGGAAACCAAGGAAAGGTCTGTGAGGCCTGGTTGTGGGCAGGAAGCTGTAGATTTAATGCATCACACATAACAGCTAGAGAATGGATGTAAGCACATAAGGCGGCCTTTCTTTCTTTGTTCCTGGTGCTACCTCACTAAAGCAGGAAACAGCGAACAGGTATGCAAAAAATTTATATATATATATATATATATATATATATATATATATATATATAGAGAGAG